>JAJDMX020000132.1:0-97279 GCA_022345685.2 Nothomitra cinnamomea | reverse complement strand
ATCACCCATTTGAAAGCCAGTCTCATCTATGTTGTAAATGTTGGATATGGCGATTTTATTGTTTGTTGTTGTATCGCGATAGACCTTAAACCACTTTTCAAAGTTTTCCCGTGTGCAAGCCTTCTTTCTCTCTTGCTCAATTGGCTGGGATATCATTGATTTGAGAAATAGATGTCGATTGACAAAGCGGTAGGACCATGATCAGCTTAAAACACGGGTGGAAAGCATCTGGCGTCTGAGGGTGTTATTTCGTTTCGCAATTATGTATTCTGCAGTCGCTTTCAGCATATCATGACATACAGGAAACCCACGCTTTTGCCACAGCTGAACCCAGGCAATAATCGCCTCCTCTTCGGCCTCATTGCATGCTTGTCGCAGTTCGTTGTGTTTCCAGGCGCTGGTAGAGCCTTTTAGCCGACGGCCTAAGGTGATATGATTGATCTTAAATGCATCTGCAGCAGCCCGAATTGACTTATAATCGCCGATTTTGAATGCCTGGAGTGCGCTTTGGATGCTCTCCTCTCTATCCATTGTGTCGCAAATTTTTCTTGGGGTCCCAGGGCGATTTTATCTCCATCGGCGCAGAACCTTCGAGAAATGTCTCACCTGCCGAAACTGTTGCACCTGCCGATTTTTACTCCTATTGCGTCGCGAGAATAGCAGCATGTAGGCAGGAGTTCCTAGATGTTCAATGTTACAACTAATGTACTTGTTGTCGATCCCTCAAACACAAGCGCGTCCAGGGTTAGGGTTATTGCGGAAGGCGGGGTAGTATCGCGGTGGTGCGGCTGATCGCTTAGTTAGAACAATTACGGGAGGCCTTTTCTTTTTTTATGACCATATGCCAAGGATTGCCCCTATTACGATTCTCACCCGCCGCCTACGGGACGATTCTCGATAAAACATGCCAAATGCGCTATGAATTAGGATGCAGGTTCGGCTACCAAGCAAGAAATTTTGGGCGCAGAACGCCACGAATATCTCTAGTAATTACTGAAGGGCGTAGGTACCGGCACACCCCGTTTTGACTCGGCCACACCCTTTCGTAGAACTCACTACAGCGACATTAAAAGAAGATAAAACGAGGCTGTAAATAGTTTCATTGCTAGCTATAGTAAACTAAATAAAAACAAATGAACTACTTGCGAGGTCTGAGTACCCGAGACTGTATGGCCGCCAGTTCAAATGCAGAAGGGTTCCTCCTAGTCGAAGACACTGGCTTCCGGTTGCGGGATCCCTTTGGACGGCATTTGCCCTTAACAACTCTAGGATTCATAAGGAGCATTTAGCCTGGCAAAACTGAGCCTGGCATATCGCTTGACTTAGCAAAATGCCAGCGATAATGAATGTCCGAAAGGTGAAGAACATCTTGGTCGCAAAGCCGATCATGGATAATGTGCTGACATGGTAAGCCCATGGACTCCTGCATGGGGTGATAGCAGATAGCAGAGTTTGGTCCGGCTAGCATGTTCTGCTGTTGAAGGACCTTAAGCAGAGCAAAGGGTGTAACACGACCGATAAGTTTGCTGCATAAGGGCGACATTAAACACTGAGGTGTTCTATCGTGGGCATGTCTCATTGCCGCTGTTTGCTCCACATGCTGGTTGCAAAGAAGAAGTGTGACTCGCTCCAGGACTATCTTCAAGTCACCAGTCGAGACTTGAGGATACTTCTTTAAATTACTATGCGCACCTTCCACTCGAGAGGTTGCACGGTTGCTAAAGTGCAAGTGCTTGTCAGCAAATGTGCGGACACATTTCTTTGCCCATGAAATTAGCCAAATGTCGTCGGCATATTTCAAAACCTCAGCATGCGCCCAAAACTCATTTTTAAACTCCTTTACTCACTCCTTGCAAATCTCTCTGGTTTATGAACTTAAAATAGAAGAAAAGCGACCCATAAATGCCTTCTTATCTGTAATCTCTACAAAAAGTTTGTTTTTCTTAACCTTCATTAAGATTGCTGTAGCGACATTCCATTCGTAAAGTTCTCTGCTTTTGGAAATTATACTGTAATTGCATTCATCAATGCAAGCTCGCGATCAGTGACAATAACCCCCGGCGAAGATATGTGTTCTGCCTGAATAATATCCCAAAGCTGTTTCAAAGCCCAAATATAATCCTCTTCAGCTTCCCCCGACTAAAGATAAATGCAACGTAAAAGGTTGTTCCTAGGCCAGTAGTTCCAACAACATTTAACAATGGCATATCAAAATGATTAGTTTTGTAAGTACAATCCATAAGGAGGATCTCCAGATACCGTTTCCAAATATCGACTAATTTAAGATATGTGAAAATGAGATGCGTGACCTCACCTATGAGATTGCACTTGTGTCCCAAAAAGAAATCCAGACGCTGGAGGTCAGCCGCCATTACTTCCATAGGTGATCTGCCACAGAGAGCTTCGAGGCACATGAATTTCCGCTCGTTATAGATATCTTGGATGATGACAAGAACATCGAGGTCGGCAATGCGTAGAGTTGCAGCGATTTTCTTTGGCTCTAAGCCACTGCAAGATAGAGTTCGGATCTGTTGTTTCATTAGTACTTGAGTCATTCAGCCTTATGACTTTCTTTAAGATAAGGTTTTCATCATTCTATAAGTTTGTAGTAGCCATGCTTGTTTAGAGCTGTCTAGATAGTATTGATGCAACATTGGAATTGCTTAAAGAGTTCATGAGTGCTTATTCTGCGATTACTAACTGCAGTATCAATTAATAGAGCCTCATCTTCCTTAGAAAGTTTCAAAGGATGGCCTGAGCGAAAGTAGGTAACTGTAGGGTTCTCTAAATTTCCTTGAGTGCGTTAAATTGTTCGAATTGCAGCCTATCTACTAATTTTGATATTGGCGCCAATTTTGAAGTAGGAAAGACCGGCTTTCTGCAAATGTATGGTGGCGCAGGCACGGCGAGAAGTTATGTAGGTGTAGTCCACATTCTAGAATTCAATTGCAACCGGAACAAGGAGCTCATTGCGAAAATTGAGCTGAAAATTCTTTTCTAGGCTGAGACATCGTGGCGGTGCGAAACTTTATGACGCCATATGTACTTGGGGTGTAGAGGTTAGTCTCTGTCTAGCAACCATGCACTCGCTTGCGCGTTGCCAGGCTAAGACTTACTCTTACACCCATACGATTCGAGATCCTATGCCCATTTCCTCTACTTAATGTAGTATTCATTCAACGTTGATAGCTAAGAAAACGCTCTCGATTTAATATCCCACACAAAGAATTTCAAAGAATTATGTGAAGTTCCCCAAATTTATTAGTCGCTGGCTTGGAAATTAAGACTCGGAGAACGAGGATGAGGTTAAGGAAGACTGTCGGCACTAGCACAGGGCATTTCTTGGCAGCGACACCAGGTAGACTACTCAGTTAAGCAAGCCAGCTAAATACACCAGTAAACCTTGGCGCCTTCTAAAAGTCGCTGGATATTTCTGATTTATTTAAAGCTTAGAAGGCATGGATAATGAAAAAAATTAATTGAAATAATTCAGCGGCTACTTTGTCATGGTCGCTTGTTGTGTATTCGCGGTACAAATCAAGAAACTTTTGCTGAACGGGCAAAAACCCAACTATCGCTAGGCATCTTGGCACCTGGGCTAGGGTTGGCAGCCCGCTAGAGTATCGCGTACGTGACACCTTTGCAATTACTTAAGACATGCGATAGCACCCCAAGAATCTTGGCACACAATTAAAAGGGGTAATTATAGTACAAGAGGTGTCTTGTATGGCTTCAACTCTAAAGAGGAATTTTTTAGGGAGTGTATCAGCGCTACAGGCCCGCATTTTGGTTTAGTGTTCTTCTCTTAGTTGGGAGTTTAGGCATCGCTTAACTGGATAACTGTGTCGTGCTAAAATATCAAAATGCCCTTACCAGTAGCCATGTTTAATGCGGCAATGTTATCAAGCGTTTTGGACAGGGCACAAGGCGATTAATCCGAGCGTGTATAGCAGATTTGATCTTAAACTGATGCTCTATTCGTAAATCCAGTATGGCAGGCCCCGGCGGAGTTCTTCGCCACAGGGAGCTGAGTATCTACAAGCCACTTGAGCGGCATTGGGCTTCGCCCTTCGGGGCTGTCAGATATTTGGCTATCTCGCAAGAGTTTGCTCTAACTGTACCAAAGGCCCGGTCGTACTTGATTCTAATATCAGGAATCTATTTCGCTCATGCATCCCGATCGCCAGCGGTTTCGTCCACGAAGCACAGTCTCACCTGGTCCATGTCCATGCAGCAGGGACCTTGCCGGCGTCGAAGGTAAGTTGAGTACCTAAACATTCAAGTACATCTGCGCCGCGTTATGAGGCTTTACTTTAATTTCATAGCATAGCTTGCTAAATTATATCTGGATTAGAAAGAAGGGCGTTGCCCTGTGGTGGGAGACCAGACTAAAAGAAACACCTACTTTTCGACGATTTGACGAAAATCGCCTAAAAGGTCTGGAAATGCGCTGGATTTTGCACTAAACAACCCAGCTCCAGTCAGAAAATAGTTGCATTAGCGCAAAAACTAGCTCTACACATGCCTATGTAATAACCAACTGAGCATTCCAGCAAAGCGATTTCTATTTACCATCAACGTTATTATATCTAGGACCGAGAAAGTGGTCTTGGAAGTGTCGCGAATTGTGCTTAGCTCGCCTATTTTGGTGAGAAAAGTTGAATTTGTATTCCTAGTCAACTTGTATGTTTGGCCACTGCCCCACTTACGGAGTATACTGGTTGACAATCCGAGTTTGTTAATACTCGCTTGTGATGCGGGCCACAGATTTGCGTGTGAAGGGGTACACAGTGCAAGGCTCGGGCGACCAAAATAGCCCCTCATACTCGCTGATGCTTACGAGCAATGCGAACAGATATAGGACCTCGATGCGAGACTTGTAGTTAGCTCACGGAAATATTCTCAAAGATACCATCTAGTCCGGCCCACTCTTTGAGACTATTGAATGCCTCCGGACTTTTCACTTGAAGATGTCGCGTAAATCCCACGTCTGTAGTACCCTTCCCTTGGTCACAGATCTTTACAGTAGCGTTGAATTTTAATTGGTATGGATGTCAGTAAGCCAAGGAAACCCGCCGCAGTAAATTCGCCTTTCCTCTTAGCGCTCCCAGAGTGCCTCTGTCTCGCGGAGATGAGTCACAGCCACAAAGAGGGGCGCCGCGCACGCATGAAGCGACAAGTCCAAAGAAAATAATGTCTCAGCGAAGGTGCAGACGAGGGCGGAGCACGAACACGAGTGGGACAGTTGGAAATAGGCGACCGCGTTGACCCTCGCCTCAAAGGCGGCCAGAGGAATGAAGCGGGAGCCTCGCCTAGGATGACTAATCACCTTTGCATTCGGACCAATAATCCCACTTAACGCCAGCCACCAGGGTTGGTAGTCCAATCTCAGCTCCTAAATCAGACCGCTCGAGTTATTGGGCGCCTTGAAACAAATGGAAACATTACGATGCGTGATTCATGCAAGGCGATGTGCAGGAAGCGTAGGCCTGGGATGAACACCACACGTTCTCCGACCGTTGTTAGCGCGAAGCCATATCTACGGATGGCCTTGCATCTATAATAGGCAGCCCTGCGTTCGCGGCTAGATGTTGAGTCAGCCTTGCGGAATTTGTCTCAGCGCTTCTGAGGCAGCAGCTACGGCCGTTACCTGTTCAATAGCCTTTAGTCGAGAGCCTTGCAAGCAGTGCACTGCCAGGCTGCTCAGAAAGATGGATTCGTATTTCTTCTCTTCATGAGGAATAAACCCCGAACTCGTTTACTTCCCTAGATTACACAAAGACGACGTTTAGAAAAATGGACTCTGACACAGTGAGGGCTCAAGCGCGTGTCTCCGAGGCAGACGAGGCTGTCACAGTGAATACGAGGGCATTGATCGACAAAGTGTTGGCAAGATATTCAAGCGAGTGGTGAGTACAGGCCGCTTCTCCGCTGGAAACGGGATATCATAGCGTACTTCAATGTCCTCCTAACAGGTAATTTTGTCAGGACTGTCCTACGAGAACTGGTCGCCAACGCTGCAGACGCCAGCGCAACGAAAGTCACCATCCGCTTCACCACAAAGCAGCCCAACATCGCAATTCCCCCCACCGGCAACTCGGCCTGTTCACTCGAGCATACCATCCGTAACTCCGCCTTACGTCGTCTCGAAGTTACTAACAATGGGCAAGTCTTCGGCGACAGTGACTGGAAGCGCCTCAAGAGCATTGCCGAGGGGAACCCTGACGAGCAGAAGATCGGGGCATTTGGGGTTGGCTTTTACAGCGTGTTCGCCGACTGCGAGAACCCGCTTGTGCTATCAGGTCGCCAGGGACTGGACTTTTACTGGAAGGGCAACGCCTTGTTTACTCGAAAGCTGGAACTAAATGAGTATAGATCCGATACGTCCTTTGTGCTGGATTACCGGGATGACACGACCAAGCTCCGGGACCTAGTAGGCTTATATCGGTTTTTGGCAACGAGCCTGACATTTGTAAATCTACGCACCATCGAGCTGTGGCTGGATAGTTGGAAATTGTTGGTCTTAACGAAAAGTGCAGAGGATATAGTCGTCGCGCCGGTTCCAACAGGGATCAAGGCCACGACAAAAAGAGGCTTGATGCGAATTACTGGAATACAGCAGGAGTTAATGAAGATGTCAGCAACAGTGATTTCCCCTACCGTCGGTGATTTGCCGGGCAAGGGCCCGGGGCTGGTAACAGTAACAAATTCTCAGGGACAACTTGGCTTGAGAACCTCTACGGTGACGGTGTGTCTTCGCATGCTGAGTGTGGACATATTCACCTCGGTGAAGGAGCAACTCGCTTTAGAAATCGAGCGTGCAACAAAGAAGCGGCCGCCAAAAACTACGAAGCTAGCCATCTTGCGGTCTCCTAGTTCTCAGGCCTTTCTAAATGGCGAGGGAGACCCTCTCGGTATCTTTGACTCCGTCATCCCCTCTAAGTCTGGAAGGATCTTCATTGGATTCCCAACCCACCAGACTACCGGCTTGCTCTTTCACATGGCGTTGAAGTCGGTCATTCCAACCGTCGAACGAGAGTCAATTGATTTGAATGCCAAATGGGTGAGGGACTGGAATAAAGAGATGCTGCGTGTTGCGGGCATCGCGGCGCGAATAGCCTGGAATGACGAGATGAGAGATCTCAAGGAGAGGATAGCTCAGAGAAACAAGCCCGGCGTAGACCGATTCCCGGAGGCCCTAGCTGAAGCGACGCACGTCTTTGAGCAGTTTGCGTTTAAGGACTCAACCCCGTATTCCCAAGTCGGGCAGATCATCCAAGAGACGTTCTGGGAGTCGGGAAAACCCATTAGCGTATTTTCCAGCCAGGGCGTCCTTCCCAGCGATCAAGTTCGCGTCGCGATGGACGGCATCGCTGGGTTTATAGATAGGATTCCGATCTTGCCAGAGCAGATCACTAAGGTTGCAGAGCCGTTCGTGACGGGGCTGAAGGCCAATGGGTTTATCTCAGAGATGTCAATCACAGACGTCAAGAAGGAGTTGGAGGCGAAAAAACTGGAAAACAAACAGCTTCTAGAACTCTTGAAATGGGCTCAAAAAAAGGCTTTGACGAGCCTGGTCGAGGCGAAGTCAGTGCTTGCATCCGCGCGGGCTTTAGTCAGGGATGCGGAGAGTGGCATCAATGTCGGGGATTGGTGTATCACCTTAGGATCTATCAGATATTACGTAAATGAGGACGTGATCCCGTCGGATTTGCCTGTGGACCTGGACACCTTGCCCTTTTCTTACACAAAGATATTCTCCAGGACAGAGCTTCATTCATTTGGGTGGCGGGAACTACCCCTGAGGGAATGGGTGCGGTTTCTTGTTAGTACCTCACCTTTTCCAACGCAGTGCCGCAGACATCTTCCCCGAGCCGACATCTTTCGGTCACCAGAATTCGCTGCAAATGTTCTACGGATCATCTCGAAACGGTGGGGGTACATAACGACCATAGAACAGCAAGCCATTGCAGCCTTGCTCAAACCCAAGTGGATCATGCCGACAAAACTGGGTATGATGGCACCGACGAGGTCGTATCTGAAATCCGTAACACTCTTTCAGGACTTAGCAAACGTTACAGGCGTTGACGACGTGAGCGAGACCGTACTTGTGACCATCGGCGTGCAGAAGATGGTGGAGCTGAAATTGGTACTGGAGAAACTGGAGCGCAGTAGGGGTGTGTCCGGAAAATCGGTGCAACGCACGACCGCGGAGACGTGGAGCTTTGTGGACCTCATCAACTACCTCGTAACGGTAGATAACCAGCTAACACTAACAGACAGAGCACTCCTGCGGAACACCAGCATCTGCCATGCTGAGGGCAACAAGAGCAAGCTTTACAAAATCTGCGATCTATATGAACCAGCAGACACTCTAAGAAACCTGGGCCTAAAAACGCTGGACTGGCCAGGAACCTACAGACCTGGGAGCAATGAAGATAAATTTCTACGAGATCTGGGACTCAAACAGTTTCCCAGTGTACCGGATCTCGTCCAGATCGTGACCGACGCGATCAAAGAGAACAGGAAAGAGTTGATCAACCGTGCCCTAGAGTACTTCATAACCAGTTATGCAGTCAACAAGTACCATACATTCGATCGGGCTGGCATCAAGGTGGCTTATCTCCCCCGGGAAGGCGATGACGATCGTTACTGCATTCCAGAACACTGTTTCACAAGTGAGGGGGCTGCCTTAATGAATTATCCAATCCTCAGGAGAGATTTGCAGCCACACGCGTCAAAGTTCGGAGTTGATGCAGACCCGCCAATGTTTTGGTGTCTCAACCGTCTGAGACAACATCGTCCGCGATCGATGAAGGAAGCAATCGCAATTTTTTCTTACCTCGCATACCGAAGGCCTAGCAGCCATATCAATCTGGCTGAGCAGGTGGGCTATTTAAATTTCGTACCCATATTTTCAAGCCCCCTCACAGATGAAGTCATGGCCACGGAATCCAGCCCAAAGCATCAGACAATTCTCCGCTACACTGCGCCTAGAAATTGCTACATTGGTGACCCTAAGTCATTCGGCAAGCTTTTTGACTTCGTGGACTTCAATCATGAAGGCAACCGCTTCCTCAGATTGTGCGGAGCCCAGTGGGAGCCGTCGTGTCGGGATGTGGCGTATCGATTTGCCAAGCAGCCGGAAGTTTTGCTGAAGATGCTTACAGGCACGTCAGAAGACTACAGTTACTGGCTGCAATGGCTGGCGTCCCGGTCTCATGAACTGCAAACAGACCGGGTACTATGGCAACTGATGAAGGCGTCAGCTTTTCTCCTTGGCGGAAAGCTAGAGTCAGACCAAGAGACTCGTAATAATTTTCCACAGAACGGTGTAGCCGAGAGCCGGGAAACTTACTCGCTGAGAATTGCGAAGGAAGTTGTAGTTGTCGATGATGTCGCGACATTCAAATACTTTCGTAGCCAGCTGTGCACCGCGCCACGGAACCAGATACTCGAAGATTTCTACATTGAGCTGGGTTCAGAGAGATTGAGCAAGCTAGTGGAGTTTGAGCACGTCCGAGGTGCAGAGGTCGATGAGCCCTTGGCCGCAAAGAAGATGGAGAACTTGGTCCTTGAGCGGGCGAGTTTCTTCCTCAGCGACTTCGAACCAACACACATAAGAGTCAATCCAGTACAGCTAAGAGAGGGCCTTAAGGTAAAGACTGTATCGTCCATCACCATGCGACGTACCCTCAAGGGCTATGGCACCTCGAAGGCCGAATCTATCACCGCCGCATTGCTACCCCAAGAAGGCTCGTCGGCAGGATGGACGCTCTGGTTTACGCCGAAGAACTACAGCATGTACGACATTAGCGCCGCCATTTCTCAGGTCCTCCTCCGCCGCCCTACTCCTAGTAGCCAATTGACCCTTCAGAGTCTCCTAGGAATGGACGTTGGGCAACTCGAATGCTACGGTTTTGACGTCTCTCGCATCTTGGTCGCGCAGAAGGAGGAACTCCGTATTGCTGAGAGTCAGCGCCGCAAAGACGAAGATTTGAGGATGAAAGTGCAGGCGGAAGGTCTCCTTCCCATATCTACTGGTATATCCATCGGCCTTGGCAATTCCTTCGCCAGCGAATCGTCCATCAGTCAAAACCTCACCACGGCCATCGCAGCCTCGCGAGCCTTCAGTGCATCTAGTGTATTCTCGGCGACCTCATCCCAACAGGTCAAAGAGGCGCCAGGCAGTACATACTGCGACGTTCGCCCAGGGAAAGATCTAGCCCTTGCGCAACCCGCCTCAACCTTCGCAATGAATTCCCTCCCAATTTTCCTGCCTCGATCCCTCAACACCAAAACTACCTGGCTTCGTGAGCATGGTGACTCCGTCAACCGCTTCGCTGCGGTGCTCCTCAGGTGTGCAGAGGCTCTTGGAGTGTCGAAGGGATGTCTACACGTGTTCTTCGAAGAGACAGGCACAACAGTTGCTTTCAACAGCGATGGGAGTTTTTTCTTCAATTTCAGAGCTTGGGAGGAAATGGCGCATGGACAGAAGGAGGGGAAGGATGCGGAGAGGTATTGGTTTGTGGTGTTTTGTCACGAGGTGGCGCATAATCTGGTCAAGGGGCATGGGCCAGAGCATGGATATTGGACGTGGGTGGTTCTATTTCTCCTTTCCCCTCCCCTCTATTTTGGGGTGGTGCCTTTTCCGCCTTGGGTAACCGCCAGATTTTGCTAACTATGTTGCGGGTCAGCGAAACCCTCATCATCAAGAACATCGCAAAGTTAGAAGCGAGCCCTCCTCTTCCCAATCCCTCCTATCCACTTACGGAGAAAGCTTCCTCTAGCGCCGCTTCCCCTGGCATCGCTTCCCCTGGTATCGCTCCTCCTAGTATCACTTCCCCTGGTATCGCTTCCCCCAGTACCCCCCGACCCCCAACACCGTTCCCAGACAACGCTGAAAGCAGGAGGTATGGGGTCGTAATGGACATCGACGACAAGGTTATGAAGGGGTACAGCACAGGGAGCGGTGAGAGCCCTCCAAAGAAGGTGAGGAAGTAGCTGTCATGACACAGTTAGCGGACATGCCTGACGCAAAGATCCGTCAGATTGAAAAGAAACCAGACAGTGATAAACCAAAGGTGTCACTATTTCGACAGGGCAAAACGCGGTTACAACAGGTCAGGCTTTCAGCTAAGCGGCAGCAAACGGGAAACAACTAAAAGCAGAGGGATTTTAAATTGCTCTATTACATTTATGTCACGCGCAAAATGCTACGGTTGATGTGTAAGGCGATTTGCATGGATTAACTAGTCCCTGGGAACTGCATTGGTGCGATGGTGCAGTATTGTTGTGCTCAGTGGAGCGAAGTGCAGATCTTTAGGCAAGCGAGTATTCTCGGAGGGACATACTTCGTAGATGTGCACGGTGTCCTTAGTAACTACTTAAATGGGTTTTGGTTTAAGCTTGTCTGGATATTCTTTACGGAAACGAATCTTTTGGTGGAACCAGTCGCCAAAGATCAGGACATGTAGAAAGCGACAGATGTATCCGACTGATGTCTAAGATACAATTCGCCGGGTTTTCTTTTTCCAAAGGCGAGCCTGGATTCTCACATTTTGAGATGGTGGTGTCAGGTCTAGATACCCGATTGGCCAGGCACTCGATGTCACAGCCTCACTTCAGCCACGAGCCCTTTTAGTCGCATCCCCACGACTCCATCTCGGCAGCCTCAATCCATGAACGATGGAGCCAAATGGCGATGGCGACTGCCAACCAACGTTCCTCAGATCTTGAAGCCCACGCGCTAGCCTAGCCACCGATAGGCTAGCCAGCCTGAGCCTCGAGATGGATCCCCTAACCATCGCAACCGCGATCTCAACGCTCCTCGTGACATGCACGCGAATTACTGTCGGGCTCAGAAACGTAGTGAATGGATATCGCGCAGCCGAAGCAACAGCACTCTCTATCAACCGTGAGTGCATGGCCATAGGGTCTGCGCTGAGACAGATCCGCACCGTCCTTCTAGAGAGGAAGGATGAGCTCTCTAGCATCAACCAGGACGGAGAGGTCGATGAGGTTTTGGGGTTGTTAGTAGGCGGCTGTGAGGCGACTTTAGGAGAGCTGAGAGCCGAGATAGAGAAGATTTGCAAAAGTGATAGCGGAAATGGGGGAATCGGGGTGTTAGGCAAAGTCGCGTATATGTGGAATGAGGAGACTATGCGTGGGTTCTTGATGCGGTTGAGGAGCCAGATGGACCCCTTGGGGCTGTTCCTGCAGGCGGTGCAAGTGTGAGGGCTTTTTTCCGTCCCTCTTCAGGCTATTTTTGACTGGTGGTGGTCACATAAAATGCTCTCCCATTTTCGATTTCAGCTGCTACCCCCCATACCTGTTCACCATCGCCTTTCCTTGCTTCATCTTGCCTAGGTTGTCGAGGCCCAGGGGGACTAACGTTGTGCAGAGAACAGCAGTTTGAGTTGAGAGATATGGTGGAGAACGCTGGCCTTGCTCTCAAGAACCTCAACGCCATGATGGAAAACACTGACCTTACCCTGATGAACCTCAACGCAAAGATCGAAAAGATGAAAATCATGACTCGAAAAGCGCGAGAGAGCAAAGCGTCTAGCGAAGCGATGAGTACGACGACGGTCGAGAGGGACAAGGGTTCTGTAGCGGAGAGAAGCTCGATAGCTTCGACGATATCAACAACAGAATTCTCATTTGACAACGAGATTATCAGCGCCGCCGCGTATCGACGAGCGCTACACTCAAGGACACGGAGGAAGCCGCCAAAGAAGGTGAAAGCTGAGGTCACCAGGTCCAATACAGTAAACCTTATTGATATGAATCTTATTGACCTAGAAGAGGAGCCGGAAAACATGGGTGAGCAGGAGAGAGCTCTTTGGGAGAACTTTGCGTATGAAGAGGTGGAGTCGAGTGCGAAACCTAGGGATTTTTTGACCTCAGACGTAGCTTCAGAGATCACTTCCTCCCACATGGCCTCCATCGATAACAGCTCCGCAGTAACACCCTCAATAACATCTAACTACGTCTCGGAAACTGCCAGCATTACAACCGTTACACGGTCTAACAGCGCCATCTCACCCTCAATCTTTTCCGTGGAAAGCAGCAGTACAACTTCCAGGAGCATTGCAACAACGATATCCCCGTTTATGAGAAGACGGAAGGGTACACCTCAGCAACGGCGTGAGGTTGTCCACCTCGTACGCACTGGGACCACATTGGAGATTGAGAATGGCCTAGCGGCTGTAGACCTCAACTTTCAGAGCGACGAAGGTGATACACCACTGCATATTGCTGCGTCAAGAGGAAGCGTAGAGATTCTGCAACTTCTCCTTGAGAAAGGCGCGGATGTCGAGGTTAAAGACAAGAATGGTTCGACGGTGTTACACAAAGTAGCCATAGAGGGCGACAAGGAACAGGCAAGATTTCTGCTGGAGCTTGGCGCAAGCACCGCCGCTGAGACGGCCACAAGACAGACGCCACTACTGTTAGCTGCACGAGGAGGACGAGAAGATGCGGTACGAGTCTTGTTGGAGAACGGTGCTGGTATTGAGGCTGCGGACCAAGACGGATGGACTCCTTTGCGTACTGCAGCTTTCGAGGGGCACCACGGAGTCGTTCGGTTACTCCTCGAAAAGGGGGCCGATGTTCAAGCCATCGATAAAGAAAAGCGCACCGCACTCCATCGAGCGGCTGCGAATGGACACATCCGCGTGGTCAAAGCCTTGCTGGACAGCGGCGCCGATGTACAAGCTGTAAATGCTCGGGGCCGGACTGCGCTCCATATTGCCATTTACAACAGACACGGTAGTGTCGCTGTCGCACTACTCAAAGGAAACGCTGACATGGAGTCAAAGACTCCCGAGGGGTGGACACCCATTCATGTCGCGGTCTTGCGGGGACGTCTTGGGGTGGCGAAATACTTACTTCGAAACGAGGCAAACCTTGCCTCGGAGGACTTCTCTGGCCGAACAGTACTGGAGGACGCTGTCGCGGAAGGACACGAGGCCATCGTCGCACTTCTGTGCGACGGAGGCGTGGATGTAAAGTCCCGAAACTCCGAAGGCGCGACTGCGCTTCACATTGCGGCGTGGAGAGGACACGAGAATATTGTTCTTCTGCTGTTGAAGCAAGGGGCAGACATCAACGCAGTGACGAAAGATGGCAGGACTCCCCTACACGATGCAGCAGAGAGTGGCCATGAAGAAGTGGCAGCCCTGCTTGTGCAGAAGGGAGCCCGTGTCGGAGCGCTCGACAGACGGGGCAAGACGGCCGCCGATCTTGCGGAAGTTTGTTGCCACTACAAGGTTACGGCGAGGTTGTTGGGTGCGCCCAAGGGTATGATAGATGCGGCACCCGCTCTATTGCCTGTATTGCCAGCCGGCAGTCACTTGGTTGATGCTCTATACGATGCAGCATTCAAAGGGCAGACGGATCTCGTACGCGGCATCCTTCAAGGGGGCGTAGATTCCAACCAATTGAGTCCACAGAAGTGGCAACAGTTCACTGTGCTCCATATTGCCGCCCAAAATGGCCACGAAGACATCGTCCACCTACTTGTGGAAGCAGGCGCGAATCTCAACAAAAAAGCAAGAATTGGTCAAACCGCACTGTATCAAGCGGCCTACAAAGGGCATGCCAGTATCGTTCAGCTCCTGGCAGAACGAGGCTCCGCCATCGAAGACAAGCTCCCTGATTGCGGATCCACGCCACTGTTCATTGCAGCCGAACACGGTAAAGCAGACGTTGTCGCAGTACTAATCCGACTAGGCGTCAACATCAATATACAAAACACCAAATTACACACGGCACTCCACGTTGCCTCCCAGAACGGGCATGAAGATATTGTCATCCGTCTTTTAAGTGAGGGAGCTAATGTCCACCTGAAGAGTAGTATCGGCCTGACGCCATAATATCAAGCCAGTCTCAAAGGCCACGCGAATATCGTTAAGCTACTAGCAGAACGAGGCTGTCCCCTCGACAATAAGCTCCCTAGCTGCGGGTCCACACCGCTGACTATCGCTGCCGAACATGGAAGAACAGCTGTAGTCAAGCTGTTGATTCGGCTGGGCGTCAACATCAATTCACAAAACACCGAATTATTCACTGCGCTCCACGTTGCCTCTCAGAACGGACATGAAGACATCGTCCGCCTTCTTTTAAATAAGGGAGCCAACGCCCACTCGAAGAGTTGTATCGGCCAGACACCATTATACCAAGCCAGCTTCAGAGGCCACGCGAATATCGTTAAGCTACTGGCAGAACGAGGTTCTATCATCGACAACAAGCTCCCTGATTGCGGGTCCACGCCGCTAATTATCGCCGCCGAACGCGGGAGAGCAGACGTAGTCGAGTTGTTGATTCGGCTGGGCGCCAATATCCATGCGCAAAACACTAAATTGTTCACTGCACTTCACAGCGCTTCTCAAAACGGGCACGAAGATATCGTCCACTTCCTGTTAGAAAGGGGAGCTAATATCCATGCCCAATCCTCCAGCCACCAGACACCATTGTACCAAGCTGCCATGAAGAACCACACCTCCATCGTCAGCCTTCTTATTAGCAAAGGTGCCCAGCTTTATGCCTCTGATTCAGTTGGCTTCACACCTCTCCACATCGCCGCCCAGAAGGGCCACAAAGAAGCCATCAGCACCTTGCTTACTCTTGGCGCTGACATCACCGCTCGTGCTACAGGCGGTTGGACTGCCCTTCATGTGGTCGCGCAGAACGGGCATACCGATGTCGTCAAGATCTTGCTCGATACCGGGGCAGACTTTCACGCCAAAGCCGGTATCCTAAAGGTCACGCCCCTGGAACACGCGATCAAGCACAAGCAAGAAGCGGTTATCCAGATGTTGCGTGGGGGCAGCGGAAATGCCGTTTGGAGCGAGGTAGATACAATGCTAGAGCCAGACAGGAAGTTGAAGCAGGCGCGGACACAAGAAAATAGCTACCGGCCCGAAGGTTTCAGAACTCGGGTGGAGCGGGGATTTGTAGGTGGCTTTCGTGGTTCGGTGGGAAGAGCAAACCGACGTGATCAGTCTGATAGGTAGACCGAATTACTCCATCTAGCTTACATTACCTCAGCCCATAGAATACCGAACAGCTAGCCCAGGTAGCCTGAAAGTTTAGAAGGTTTCAGCAAAATCTCAGTGACTCTCCAACGTTCTTACTCAAGCGCAGATAGAAATCACCTTAAACGTTAACCTCCTCTACCCTACGAATTTAACCCCTCTTGCCGTTGCGCTACCTGTAGTATGTACTATGTATATAATATACGTCTGGGTCGGCCGGGTTAGTCCCGGTACACGCCAATCCAGCAATTTTTCAACTATTAATTTTCCAGTTCAATTGGCGGGCCAGCCGATAGGGATAGTTGGAAGATTAGGACAGAGCCGACGGCAGACGTCACATTTCTTTGACTCTTGCGTATTTCCCCGGCCTTCACTGGTCCTGCTTTTTGTTTTATCCGCACCTCCCCCGCCTTTTCTCGCCTATATACTGGTTATTTCAGACATCTCTAGAACGTCGCCGTGGCTTTCCGTTCACCCTTCCATCGTGAATCTCAGGCCTCCACACATAGCGCCCTTTCTAGGAAAATAGCTAGGCAAAACAAATTCATCCAAAAATACTCTAAGTCATGAAAACACGCTGTCACGCATCTGTAAGACTTGCGGTCAGAGGTAAGCGTCCGCCTAGGATATCCTATCCCCGTACTTGCTACACACGCACCAACAAACCCACTACAAGCCTTACTACACACACTCAAAACTCTCAGCCCTACAGCTATAGATCCACCCTACCAGCCCAGATGCACCGCACGATCAGAATCCTCGTAAATATATCCTCACCTTTAACGAGCGATAGAATCACAACCTTTTCCCGTATTCACGAATCAAGTTTGCTGTCTTACCATTAAGTTATCCATTCCCTAGTTATGAACTTGTACAAAGCCCATTCTCAAGCATCCAAAAAACGAGTTAAAATCTAATCCAAACAACCCAAATAGATCAGGCTAACTTGATTGAAACAAAAATCAGTGCATTCGGGTCCAGAGAACACGGGGTGCCGTTGAACCCAAACAAATTTAGTCGACCCACGAGGAACAGAGGCTCGCAGAGCCGAAAAAAACCCGTGTAAACTCAATGAAAAGATAGAGAAAGAAACGCAGGATCCCAAATTTTCCACTATTACGCCGAGACCAGTCCGACCGTGAAGGACAGAGATAGAGATATATACAAACACCCCGTTTTAAGACATGTGCGAAGAAAAGAGAGGCATAGTTAACAGTGTAAGATTCCCACTCATGGGAAGGCAGAATTCAGCGAATCTCAGCAGGATCTACCGAAGCGCGTATATACTCCTCGGCTCCACGATCCCGTCCGGCCTCCTGTCCCACGATTCCTCTCTACCCTCCCTCTCTCGATCCTTCCCCGGCACCGGTGGCGGCATGGGGCTCAGCTCCCCCTTGACTCCACTCATCGAGTTCGCTGTGCCCAGTGGCGGTATAATAAGTTCCTCACTACTATTCGCCCATGTTGTCCGTACAGCTGGAAATCCGCTACCACTCAACGGCCTGTTAACCCTTAGACGACCGATAGAGTTCGGTGACGTTGCGTGTCCGCCAAACGGGTTGACGCCGTAGGCGCTATGCCCCCCATAACCGCCTCCCATGCCACCCATTCCACCCATGCCGCCCTCGTCGCTTCGTGGACTTTCCATCGGGGAGTTGTTCTCGAGGTCCGTCATAGCGAGCATATCTTTGCTCTTATTCATGCTCCTAGACGCATTTGAGTGGCTAATGTCACTCAAGGGAATCGAGCCTTGTGACTTCTTAGCGCTCGAGCGAGATGCTGAGCTGGCGATTGTGCGGAGTTTTTCTGGGACGAGGCGGAGCCAGAGAGGTTTCAAGGAGGGCACGGAGGCGCAGACTATGGCGGAGCAGATCTCGGCTACGGACCAGTTGAGTGAGGAGACAGATAGATCTAAAGGAGTTTGAGGTCAGTCCAGGGGGCCGTTAAGCTGTAAGGGATCACGAAGTTCTTACATGTGACGTCAATTCCGAGAAGTTTACGAAGGGCTCCCAAACGTAAGCAACTAGCTATGCAGGCGCTGGAAGACAGGAGTGTCAAGTCAGCCCACAATGCCCACACTTGCTCCCTACCCTACGTCCCACTGCATCCAGACAGTGTGACCAAAATCGCAACCAGGGTGCAAACTCACAACATTCCAATCCCAAAAAGCATACAAATTCCAATCCTCTGTCTCCTCGGCAACTGCATCTTCCAGAAGAAAGGAATCGGCACCGTACACAGCAGGACATCGGTGACAATCCCAACCGCAGCTGCCGAGTAGAAGAAGTTAACAATTGGAATACAACTTCGATTCGGGAGAGTAAAGTCCCAGGCACCTGCCATAGGCTTGCATTGGAAGAGGATAACCCAGATACCGCAGAACCAGATGGCAAGGACGACGAATAGGTTGGCCCAGCAGAAGCGGCGAAAATGAGGGTTGGGGAAAAGACGAAGGTAGGCGAGGATAATAGAGACTTTCACTGCTGTTACTGCTGCAGAGTACATAAGTGCGCCTACTAGAAGGAGCTACAGGTCGGAAATAATATTAGCAAGAGTCCACTATATCGCGGAAGAGAGGTGGTTGTGACTCGCTTGGTATCATGCGTAACGGGACGATGTGCCTAGTCTAGACCGAGAAGATTGAAGGCGTACCTGAACTACTTTCATTGTGTCTTTTATTGTTGAGAGCAGCGGTAACGTCCATACGTGTTGACCTAGGCCATGTCTTGTCGCTAATACCAACAACCAACCAAGTCAGCCAAACTGCAAACCCAATCCAACAATGAGGAAGGCGAGAACGAACCCAGCAAAATCATAGCAGAAAACATTGCTGCAAATATCTATGCATCCTATATGTCAGCCCTTGTATTCTCTATGCTAGCCCTAACTTATTATCTAATGCGCCCAGCTACCGTCAAGAGAGACACCGAGAAAATATGGGGTTCTTACACACGCCAACGCCATACATGCTGTACACACAACTAAGGTCAGTCATGATATATAAACCCCTCACATACTCTGAAAGCCCAAGCGAGGCTGCGGTTAGACATACCATCATCTGCGCCAACAGCCCTAACAATAAACGCTCTAGTGTACATCCTTAACAGGACTGTTATGACCGCCATGCTCAAAAAGACAGAGTTGATCTCGACGATACTCTTCCGCACGACATCATGTTGCGCCAGGACAGAAGCAGGGGGCAGGACAACGCCAGGAGGCAGCAGAGCTGACGAGAAGTCGTAGGTTGTCAAGTTGACCGACATTTTTGTAGACGTGTAGAGGCAATGAGAAAAGGGCGACCCTCAATTGAGGCTACCGATGATACACCCAACGGTTGAGGGATAAGGAAGAGGATATCGACGGAAGAAGCGGAAGTCCGGAGGTCAGTGGTTCGGAGGTGATGCGGAGTTTACGAAGAAAAAGATAACGATTGTCAATTCCGTCCGGTCATTCCAAGCAAAATGAATGTGATAGAGACTGAATGAAACAATCGGTTTGCCAAAAGACAGGGAAACGAATTGAATCTAACAAAATATTATTAGAGAGTGAGGAAGGGTGATGTTCGCTTAAGCTGAGGGAATATCCAAAAAGTGCGACTGGAGGAGCGGAGGAGAGATGAGCAGTTGGAAGATCTCAGAAAAAAGCGAGAACAGACAAGAGAGAATAGAAATCCTAGCACACCCTCCTACCCACCCCTCCGTTTTAGTATCGCTAATTCCCGGTGCCTCAACGGGATCAGGAGTCAGTGCTGAAGTCCACCCAGTTGGCAAAGGATTGACGTGAGATGTGCTGCAGCCAGTATAGCCGGGATAGCCGGCAGCCGTAACTAGTCGTGCCGGGGGAGCTTGCCATGCTCCATGTCTGTCAGGGTGTTGGGGTGCGCTGGTTTTTGGATTCGCAGAGCACTGCGAAGTCAGAGCGTTCCCTCGTACGGAGTACACTTCCACGTTATCAGAAGGGTTGGCAGCCGGCCTCAGCAGCTTCTGCCTGACGTGCTTCGGCGCAAAGGCCCGTTCCTGGCCTGGCCTATGTGAGATTGCACCAAAAGCAGCCAAGTGGGTGTTGTAAAACGGGCTGCATACAGGGCTTCCATGGGAGTTGGACATGGCTAGGTTTTGAAGTCGACCAGGATTGATGGAAGCGAGACTCTTCGTCAATCTGGCGAGAATGAGTGAGGGACGAGCCCGTCTGCCCGTGCGTTGTCCGAGAGTCTGCAGGACGCTCGATATTTATTGGCAGAGTTTGATATAGTGTACCTAGACCGAGAGAAGAGGTCATATACGAACTGTGGTAAATTGAGAGCCGATTGACACGTTCGCGATCCATGGGTGCGAAGGTGGCTACTGCGCGCCAAATAAACGTTTTAACTGACGATAAGGAGAAGAGTCCTCCTCTCCGCATAACGTTTTTCCCCAGTTTGTCTCCAGGCGAGAAAAACCAAACACAACGGGTGAGCCCCTAAACGCCAAAAAACGTCCCGCCTGTCAAAAGGAAGCCGGCTGAATCACAAACGAATTGTTTCGTTTCACTCAATCAACCAAACCCTATACAGAGTGCCTCTTAATTCTCGTGCGAACACATGCGCGGACAAGCCCTCCCCATTCGACGGAAAGATCCACAAATGCCCATTCGTTCAGCCTGAGCAAAATCCGTCGTTTCCTTTCCTTTTTAATCGCTAACACATTTCAAGTTTGAACGCGCCGGCGCGTCCTGACAGAAGCGAATTCTTATCGTGGATGTCCGAAAGTAAAAACTGAAGACGCTCCTCTTCCAAATCCTCTGCGCGATCAATGTGTGTTTTGCGCGGGCCGAGTGCTTGCTCCCTCCAGCTCTCCCATCTGACTCTGCTTTTTCC
Organism: Nothomitra cinnamomea; assembly: GCA_022345685.2. Classification (NCBI taxonomy): domain Eukaryota; kingdom Fungi; phylum Ascomycota; class Geoglossomycetes; genus Nothomitra; species Nothomitra cinnamomea. The sequence goes on along the minus strand of JAJDMX020000132.1, from coordinate 76,384 downwards.
CTCATCATCACGCCCGACATCAATGCACCTCATCGCTTCCAGCGAGTACTTTGTGCAGCGCGCTCGGATCGCCTGTGGGGGTGGTACTCAGAATCCCTGCTCACTGTACCGTCTTCGCATGCCGTTGTAAATTACAAATCATTCCTGACAGCTCGCTCAGCGGCTTTCGGCTGAAAGCCCGTTTTGTTAGAGGTCGGCAATGTTCCCTCCATGTTCCGCGCAGCTAAATTCCCAGTGTGGAGGTACATAGGGCTGCTTCTGTGCACCCAGACTACGTAGTACATACATGGGTACACGGTTCCCCCTTCGATCATAGATAGCTCAAGGTATGTCTTGCAACGGACCCGCTCTAAAAACATGTTCTCACCACTGTATCGCAAACACACCGCTCTCACGCGTTCACACCGCATAAACGTGCACGTGGATGCTCTTCAGCCCCGTGCGAGCGAGAATGTTATGCCTTGACGATCAAACCTCATCGCCTTGAGATTTTAACCGTAGAAGGACCGGTTGCCGTTCCAGGGGTAATTGTGCAGTTCGCCTCTTTTTTTCGTCTCGTCGTTAATACCGTCTGTTATGCCTCGGGTGAACGAACGTGGGTGATTGGATCACTCAGCGGTCTCTTTCCCCGGCTCAGCTCTTGATTTTCTTGGGTAGCGGGAATGGTCGTGGGAAGGATAATCCCTTCGGAGTCACCTAAAACCAGGTACAATCCTTGTTCAGGTACACGAAACACAGGCACAGGCAGTGAGGCATGAGGTTATACCCCAAGTTGCCAGCGAAATCTTTTCAGATCCGTTTTGGAATCACCCAGTGGAGACGATGCAGGTAGGTGCAATGCATGTAATGCAGCAAATTCATGCGGAACGGTCGGATTCGAAGTCCAGTCCCAAGATATGCCTGTCGAAGCGTACCAAGATCTTTTCCGGCAGCGACCGAGAGCCGTCCCGTCGTTTCAAAAACCCTCGCTATTTGCCAAACTAGCCAGGAACGGGACAGGGTAGGTGCAAAATCTGTTCTCCAAGTCCCGGTCGCGTTATCCGATTTTGGCGAACCCCTCCAAGGGCTCACGAACAGTCCTCTGGTTAACGGAATGGCCGATCACCAAGGTAATCCGTACCTAGCGATCAGAATACGCTCAGGGAGGTTAATAACCAAGCATTTTCAACTCCAAAACGCCTATCGAAACGCTGAAGCAATTTCTTTCTCTCGGAGCTTGAGTAGAGTAGTTACTTCGTGGCCTGTGTGGTCATCGAAGCCCCAAAGAAGCAAATACGGAACGGAAAACGACAGCCCGCCCGAACCTTGTGAGCCATGAAGAACAAACTAGAATCAGAAGGCGTGATCTGTCTTGCATAGGCTTTCCACATCTCCCCTCCCTTCCAAGGAAAAAACGGCGTGGAGCTGAGATGTTTCAGTTTCTACTCTAGAGTACTCTGGTACGAGCACTCCGGAGCGGGCAGTTTCAGCGAGCGATCTTAACTGGCGAGTAAGAAAGGCTACTAAACCGTGCAAATATATCCACCCTGGGCTGTCCGCTCCGTAGTGCTCGCACCCGAGTAGGTCGAGATGAGGCGGCTTACCGTTTTCGGTGCGGCGCGCTCGCGGACTCTACTCCATTTCTAGCATTCCACGTGTGCGAGCTGGGTCTGGTCGCAAGTGTGTGAGGTCAACGGCGTGGGATCCAAGGTTATCCTGTATCAGTGTGATCCACGGGTCCATGCGGAGGGTGGTCAGATAACCTGCAACTCATTGGCGGCTGCATATGTAGTTTGTAGGGTCGTGTAAAGTGACAAGTTCATGCAATGTGCTTCTTGCCCTGGCCGGGTAACAAAATTCCTTTGGTTCGTTACAGATGTGATTGCCAGTGATCCGCGGCTCGTGCATTTCACTTTCAGCTTTCCATCCAAAATAGGCTGTCTCTCGAGCTTTGGTATTAACTAAATAGAATAGCACACTACAATGCGATGCAGTTCGAGATGCTGTGATGAAGGTCAATGCTCAAGTTGAAGATATATAATTCGAGCTACGCTACACCACATTAGCGCTGTGCATCCATCACCTCTAGACTAGATTGCGATCAATCCATTACTTGTAGTACGTCAGTTGTCTCAGTTTCTTTTTCTGGAGACCACAACCTCTAGTTTCGGGGATGAGCGAAAGCAGTGGGGAAACTAAATCTCCGACAGTTCCCCGCTGCCATACGGAGGTTCCGAGGCATGCTGAGGCTGTGGTTACGGTATGATGTAAGTTCCGTAATCACCGAGCTGAATTGTAACACCCCAACGCGAAAGGGAGTGGACAAGCTCCGCCCAATTGGTTAGATATGATAGATTGATAAGTCTAGACCCGCTCGCACTCCGCGAAGCGCGAGGGCCTCGTTACCGAAACAGTCTTGCTCTTTGACTCGAACAGCATAATGGCCTTACCAGACAGATATCTTTACACTTACCATTTGTTCTTCTTTCTGGGCACCAGAGAGTTGCTGTTGCTGTATGAATGACTCCAAATGCACAGCCGTCTGTACCCCTCTCACACCGTCGAGATTGCGGAGTCTATATCTTTCCGAAAATGTAATCCATTGCTTTGACCTCCCTTTCGTATAAGTTTGTCACTTTCTGCCAAAAAAAAGACTTGCAAAGTTCGGTCAGTCGTAAATTAATTATGGACTCCACTTGAAGTCGCAAGCAATTCATGAACGGAAAGCCTTTGCATTCGTGTGTATATCGAATTAAACATGGACAAGGCCTCAACAGCGAAGAGTACTGTATTAAAGTAATCTGCGCCATCCAAAAGAGCTGTACACTAGTCAGCAGAGTCCTTGAAGAGTTAAAAATGCTCTGAGAACGCTCAAAGGCATATACCATATAAATAAAGGCTATCGGTATTTCCACAGGGCGTTTTGGTAATGCCACAGTTTTTAGTAGTGCGACAGGGGTGTCTAGTTAAGCGAACCACCTACACACCACTGTGGAGCTTCTCGCCTTATAAAGTCGCTGGATATCTCCCAAACATTTAGAAAGTTTTCAAAAGCGCACGAAATAGAATTACCTAAGCGGCTAATTTATCTTCTACTGCTACACAATTGTTTTCTGATATTTGCTTGCACAAGTTGAGGGCTTTAGAACCTGATGCAACTGGGTAATAGGCAAGCGAGCGTTATTCTAGTGAGCATGCCTAGTGACTCAAGCGTCTTTAAGAGTAACTTTATAACAGTATCTGGAGGAGGAAATTTAAGGTTGTAGATGATGGCGAGAACTTAAATTATGAGGAAGCTGTTATATGAGTAGAAGAAATTAATTCAGTCGGCGCCTTTGTTTTGCAAGCTCACATTTATAGCACGGTGGGGTTTTCTTAACTGGGCGTTGGGCGTCGCTTAACTGGGCACCCTGGGTATTACCAAAACACCCTGTGGAAATACCAATAGCCTAAATAAATTAATAAAATACCTAAAGCGGCCTCTACCGACCACCAAAAGTATCGACGCCGCCGTAACCCTCGAAAAAGTAGAAAAAAATACCAGGAGTTTACTTAAACAGACGTGCTTCTACAGCACTTCAAGCGTGAGGAAATAAGAATATATATTTGGGAGATACTCTTACGTCTCTAATTACTTAAAAATGAAAAAGCAATCAGAGCGTGCTTTACGAGCGCAGCGTTAGTCCTAGCACTACAAAAATCTATCCCCAGAGTATAAATTGACCAAATATCTTCACTTATGTCTGTTACCCACTGAGACCACTGTTGTAGTGAATGAGCAATTCACCGCAGATTATTGTGAAACTCAAAGATCTGAACCAGACATTGTAGCATCGGTCCAGGCTCATTTCTACGGCTAAGATGTGGTTATGAAATGTAACATATGGTCGTGGCAATCTGTTATTCAAGCTATATCCACGAGTTCATTCATAATATTCCTAGTAATTTTACAGAAAACGTTGCAATCAGCAGTCTACGTGAAGACCTTTTTGAGCAGCTTGTGTGCCTATAAGATCCCTAAACTAACACGTGTGTAGGTGCGCTTTGTGGGAAGAAACCTCCCCTTAGGGATTTGTTTCTTTTGTAACCCTGGCGTTCCTCAGGTACTCTAGCTTATATAAAGTCGTTAATAATGTATGTGCCTAGGCGCACTTTATCAATGCAGGAACACTCTACAAAGAGTATCGGAATCTGGAATTATTTCGTGTCCGCAATCAACCCTGGTGCAGATATAGCCCCGGGTTCTTTCACCTTCTCCCAGCATAAAAAATTGAGACCGCGAGGGGAAAAGCAGACTGTATACTCACATGGTCAAAGAAAATGCAAGTATCGTTTAAATTGGGAGCATGTCATCTATTCCGCGTCTCCGGTGGGATTCTTGACTCATGAGATTACATTGAAAATATGAACTTGTGGAGAATATGGAGCTCCCACCTAATAAGCAGAGAATATAACGACATCTGAGTTCACGAGCATTTTGAGCTGCTATTTTCTGTAAAGTGCACATACACTCGGGAAGGCTTATGCTCCCAATATAGCGTCAGTGGCCCAAGCCAAGAGCCAAATAGGAAGGACGAAAGGCAAATTGGAGGGGCTTCTTGAAAAGGTAAGGTATCACAGTATTGTCCTTGTTAGAGACAAGGACAAATATTGCTTGCGTTTGAAGCTGTAACAATACCCTGACCTCTTTACTGTTTGAGGCATTGCTTTCAAGCTGCCTTTCTCTTGTCCATAGGGTACTTCTAGGAATACTACTCCTGAGTACGCACTACTCTACCGTCTAGTTGGTCAATCCTTTGTATTCAATGAGAGGATCGCAAACAGGCGGTATGAGAGAGATGATAAAGATAATCTTATTTCTCGTTCTCTCAACTAGATCTTTCGTCTTTGAAGGTAGCAGGCTAAGTCCATTCCCCTAATTCCCCGTATGTTGTTATAAAGTAGTCCTATGACTCCTGAGGACTTGAATGTGTATACGTGCGAGAGTGTCCCATGATACTATAACAACAATTTAATACTTCACAAAGCACTATCTTCATTCTAGACAGGGAAGGATCAGCTTGCACATTGTAGGGCTGATACAAATATTTAACACACCCTTCCTCAAATGCCTCAAATGTGTGCAGGGGTAGTTCCCCTCCATGTACTGAAGCCAAATTCTCGGTACGAAGCGGTCTGGCGTGTCGGAATGACCACCTTCCTCATTGGAAGCGCCTCGGTCCCAGCTGTCATCGTAATCTCTATCTCCAGAGCTAGGCTGCCAGAAAGTCTATTCCACTGGGGTAACATTCAGAGGATCTACCTGAGGCACTCGTTTTCGTTAGCTAGTCGGAGGTGTTGGGTGGTTGGGCTGACGGTCTTTTCCATGATCAACGACTTCGCCAGGCTCGCTTAGGTGTCCATTTCCACCCCACAGCCAGTAGGGCCGGGTTTGCCTTTTGCACACTTCGGGACTGGCGTTAAGCTGCATCCTCCCATGGGTTTCAGCGCAAGGATATCTGAAGTCGTACCTTTTGGTGTCCAACTTCATGTCCATTGTGGCCGTGCCAGCGCTCCTTCCGTATTAGTGACAGAAGATACCCTGTCCGCCATCACGACGCTTGATATCTCCGCCGAGGCTGACGTACTGGACGTGAGAATCTCAAATGCACACATCCACACACCGATCTTCTATGCTTATATGATATATGTGAACGTGTAAGCGCGAAGAGCAGGTACAGTACTAGACATTAAATAAGGGCCCGATTGCGAATTGTCAAAAAATCGCCGAAATTTATAACCACTAATTCTCTCGATTACGATACCAACTCTCTAGATAATTACTATATAAATAGATGAAATTCTTCGCAAACTTAATACAAACAATTCTTGCAATTTTTTGGGATTTTTCCGCCTTTAATACTTTGTATGCCATCCCTTTGCCTTAATACAGGCTGTGATACGACCAGGCATACTCTTTACTAATGACTCAAATAAAGAGTTAGGAAGAGCATCCCATGCAGTTTTTAAAGCTTCTTCCATTGCCTGAATATCTGCTTCTCCCTCTGCTGCAGCATCCCAAACCTCCGGAAACATCTCGAATACCTTTTCCTTAAGCGCCTTCCATGCATGCTCGATTGGATTAAGATCAGGAGAGTAAGGTAGCCAATCAGTAGTTGTAATACCGTGTTCTTGAAACCAATCTTTAACCTTATGAGCTGTGTGAATTGGTACATTGTCTTGCATGAAAATTAGATTGTTGGTATAAATTTGAGAGAGGTTTGCTTCGAGTACTTCAAGACAAGAGTTGGCAGAATATCCTTGCTTTTTTGCCTCATAGTCGCAGCCCATTATATAAAGCTTACACCTTCTTTTATTACCCCAGAACGCACACCAGACCATCACATGTAATTGCTTTCCCTTCTTATATGTTGTAACCATTTCCGGCTTCCATTTATTGGCAGGAATACCCATACCCATACCTGCTTTTGCCCTTTTCCCTTTTCAGCAGAGCACTCGTCACTCCAAATATATTTTCTCCACCTAGCAACATCCCAATGAGCTCGAACTTGGCACCAAAGAAGTCTTTTTGCTGCCACATCTTCTGTAAGTTCTGGTCGTTTCTTTGCGGGCCAGTGTTTAAGGCCGAAGGTACACACAAGGTTTTTGATATAGGAGTTGCTCATTTTTAAACCGGTATTGTCGCAACGTTCTTGAAACGTCAATTTGGGATAGGTTCGGAGGTTCCATAACATCATACGACGGTCACGCTTGTTATAAATTATAGGACGGCCTGGGCGAGGTAAAGAGGCACCGTTGGTATTGAGAATCTCAAGAGCGATCGCACCCCTCACAGCCTTGCGGGAGTGTTTCATAGTCCCAACAATTTGGCGTTGAGACATGCCTGCAATAGAGGCACCAGCAATCTTTCCTCTATCATATGGGCTCAGTTCAGGTCCCCAGCGACGGTTGCTGTCAATTGGGCCTAATGGGCAACGTTGGGGTGGCATTTTTGGGTGATGCTCGGGAGGGATGGGGGGACGCGTTCACGAAAACGCGATTTACACGCGATCCTAGGCCCATATTTATTGCGCGAGACTGTAAGTGCATAAGATAACCGATGTATCTACATGGAGGAAAACGTGTCTACATATGCTACGAAGCCACTTTTGTGCCATCAACAAGTAAACGCGGTCATAAAATGCAAAACGATGCCCTCTTCCGCATTAAATTCTACCACCCTCATGCACAGCAGGCAGATGAAGTATCTCGAACATGGCCTTAAAGCGGCCACCCCCGATGGCTGGGAAATGTCGGCTGTCAGCTGAACGATACTCCGCTCATTAACTTAACCTCAAGTACACTCAGTAGCAATTCATTTGCAGTTGATAAGCGATCAGTCGGTCCCTCACTGTAGATAATACGTGCATCATGGATCTTTTCGTGCTGTTAAGTCCCTTGTTCGTGGTTCCTTTCCTTAGATCATGTCTCGTATCTCTGCCGAAAGCAAGGCTACGGCTCTGAAATCGCTTCAGCCTAGACAGCGAATGGGGGGGAAGACCACCAACTGTCGCTATCTAAATTTGCATGTATCCAATCAGGGAATTTAAGCGTTCCCAGAGAACCCTCAGCCTAGTGGAACCTGTTCTGACGATTACGAATCACAACGTTAGAATTAGGCAACGGCACATTCACCACGTCAGTGCCACATCGCCTCGCATAGTCCGACGTGGGCGGCATATGTTCATTCGATGAGCCTCGCTACTTGCAACAGTTGTGCAACACTTGAGTCACGCTGGCTTATAGTGTGAAGGAATTATGCAGAGCCTTCTTCGCACGACTTCCCGCCAACCCAGAGTACTCTCGCTTTGCCGCATCTGCCATTAGATCTGCATAATTTTGGGGGAATCCCCTCGCGCTTGCTTTGGTATTCTTTAGGCCACTTGCTATCCTCTCCTGTAGCCTGCATCTTCCCCCCTTTCGGTAATTCGATATTGGCTTCTCTTCCGACTTCACGGCTGCCGTATGATATCTCGTGAGGCGATTTTGAGTGCTTTTTTCCATTTGGTACGCCTTGAGGCCATGGTTTTTACTCATGGATAAGGTGGGGTATGCTTTTGGAATTTCCCAGCCTCGTAGAGGTGGGAGCTATTGGCGCCACGATAAGGATGCGGAGGACGTGGCAAACGCTACTGCTGAGCTGAGGGCAATTAATGTAACTACTGATGATTTTCCTGTCTGGAATCCTTTTTCTAGTTCCTGGGCTGTGAGAGAGACGGGATTTCGGGCTGGGTCATCAAGTCGAGTATTCCATCCAGTTACCACCCCCACAAAGTCAACAGCTCCCGCGGCAGGCCCGTTCGGAGCTCCACTCTCTTCACCAAACTCGACTGACAAGAGAAACCGCGGACTAGCAATGACGCTTGCAGAAGGCTATTTTTCTAGTTCCTGGGAGGCGAGGGAGACAGGCCTTGAGGCCGGCTCACCAAGTCGAGTTTCCCATATAGCTCCTACGGCAGGTCCGTACGGGTTCCCACCTTCCTCGCCGTATTCCGCCGACGAAGAGAGCCGCAAATTAGCAATGAAGCTCGCAGAAGGATACGATCAAGACTTTTCACAATTCCTTCGGGAGGACATGGCGTCGTGGAACGAAGCAGTCCGTTTGCAGAGAGAATTCGACAGGGCGGCAGGCCTACCTCTACAGAATTACAAAACGTATCCTAACCCAATTGAGAGGGCAAAGAATAAAGAAACCCAACAGAGTCGAGTCCAGGTTCCACCAGCGTTGCCCTCGGGGGTCCGCCGGCGAGACTCAGAAACGCCTTCGTCGCCTTCCCAACAAAACACCTTCCAATCCAATCCATTTGGCCTTTATCAGCCATACTCTGAAGGAAGTTATAACCGATGGGAGAGATCACGCCAGCAACAAGATGGAAGGCAGGTGCAGAACGGTCCACTGGTCAATATACAGGTACAAATGGAAACAACAGAAAGAAAGCCTGTAGACGCCCAAGAAAGCCTATTTGCGGTATTTGAACGGCAGAGGAAGGAGGTGGAAGTCCGGAACCTAATGCGCGAGCAGATGGTGGAGTGTGTTGTTTGCACCGACAAATTTGATAAGGACAAGATTGTTAAACCCTGCGAACATAACTACTGTCAAAGTTGCCTATCTGGTATGAAAGCTCTTATTACCCTGTCTCAATACGTCGATACTTCCTCAAACGCCAACGGATATATGTTCCATGCAGCCTTTCTATCAACAATGGAGAGCAGCTCAACTAACAAACCCACGCCACAGAAGCCATCAAACGCTCGTTCAACTCAAAACAGCTATTCAAATGCTGCAACCGCACCATTGACCCCCACAGCATCACCGGCGAATTTAGTTTCTACGTCAAATGGAACCTCCTACGTATCGAACTTGAAACCCCAAACCCCCTCTTCTGCCACCAAAAAACCTGCAGCAAATTCATCCCTCCATCTTCTATCCGCGGCGACATCGGATACTGCTCTGGGTGCATGGCGCACACCTGCCGCCACTGCCGAAACGGTGAACATCAAGGAATCTTCTGTCAGGAGGACGTCGAAACGATGAAAGTAAGAGAGTTAGGGAAGAGGAAGGGGTGGAAGAATTGTCCTGGTTGCGGTCATTTGATCGAGAGGAATATGGGGTGTTTGCATATGACGTGCAGTAGATGCAAGACAGAATTTTGCTATAACTGCACTAAATGGCCGTGTGCGGGTGGTTGTCCACGGTGATTGTTTGACGTCATGGAGGAGCTTTTTCTCGTTGCTGAACCACTATAGAGAGTCCACTGCTCATATGCACTTAGCGTCGCAGGTACTACTCTTGAACGCACCGCAACACGTCGCGATTATATCTGTAAGAATATGACGAGTTGGTAGAAGCTTTCGTTCGAGGAGCTTAAACGTCATTCTGCATATCAAGAAACCTTTCCATCTACGGACTTTCGCAGCATTTGATTATCTGGTGATACACAAATACACGCACAAACCAAATCTCAAAATAATTACGAAGACCTTCACAATGATATTCCGAAACTGCCATTTAGGCACGAACCGTTTTCGTAAACACATAAATTTAGAAATGGAAAGGGAAAGAGTTCGGGGATCTTCCAGAATCGAAGTTTGCTGGACCAGTGTTAGCCTTACACGTCATTCGTCTTAGTACGAGAATAGTAGCATTTGATGTAAAATATAAGTTTGTCGATGTATCCGGGGCTGCTTTGCATCGCTGGCCGGCGCTGGAACGTTGATAAGCCTGAGGCCTGTGCGACTACAAGAGTAATTTGCGCACATTGTTAGTTCAAGCGTTGTAATTACTGAGGGCTTATGTTTATATATGACCTGGAAAACTTTCCGTTCATGAAAGCACTTTACATCAACTCGATAGCTTTCGCATTCCAGGCTCTGAGTGTGTCCATCCGTCCGTAGCTTATTCGATCATCGAACGTTCTTTATCCATGCATCAAGATTTATCCAACCTTAATTATGCAACTCTACAGTCAGCTCAAACTTCCATCCTATGTACGAGGCAGCACAAACGACTATTCAATGGTCTCGCGGCTCTCCCCGCACGGTTCACCGCAGGCCTCCTTTGCTTGGCACCTCCATCAAAGCCTTCTCCATGCCAGTAAACCCATCCACATCTACTCAAGCTCCATCTATTGCATGCTAATTACCCTAATCATCTTTATTCTTTTCACAGCTCTCCCGCTCGTCGACTTCAGCGTTCTCTTCGGACGCTCTGACATTATAATCTCCTTCTGGCCGCCCGGTGCCTCACACGTCTCTCGGTATCTCACCCGTATTTCCCACCCATATTCACCCCCCACTAATCCACTCACATAGACCCTTCAAGATGAACATCTCCATGGGCGACGCGTTTTCGGGCGGTGGTACTGATCCGGATCTTCTCTCCTTGGAAAATCGGAAATCCTTCGGTCTCGCCTCATATTTCGGCACCATCCTTACTATCTTGATTACAAGACATGCCAACATGCAAAGAATTGGAAGAATATTTTGAGACACTTCTAAGAGGATCGCCTGGATATTCAGTTGGACACCCGACAAGCAAATGAATGCGTTGTTAAGATTCTTCACATCACCTCTTCTTGCAGCAGATTCGAGATTACTTAATTCTTGGTCCGAGGTCAACCCTGCGCATGCGTAGTCTCTGATACGCCTTCGGAGTGTGATCAGGCCAGTCCGGGACGCTAGACCGAAGCAGGAACTGTATTGATATCTGTTTGGCACAAGTTCAAATCTTGACTAAGCTCGCTCCTTAATAAGGGTTATTTTCAAATTGGACGGGCTACAGGGACAACGCCGATACTGCTGAAGCGAACTACGGTTGGTTCGCATCTTCGCATTACTCTCATACCTTCAGAGTCGAGGAAATGCTGGGGTCGTATTCCGGTGCATGGATACGTTGGCTGTGATTAGCCTAAAGCAGCAGCAGACCTACCCCACGCAGTTTTATCGATAACCAATGATACCGAGAATAGCGGGGAAAGGCACGATCAAGACGAAGGATAAAGAGGGAGTACCTCCCACCGGCCCCTCATTCTGTTCGCAGTCTCTTCCAAAGCGTCCTCCGGTAGAGCTGCTGCAAGGGCACGCCTCGAAACGCACCCTCATCTAGTCCCTCGGAAGCCTTTCATCACCGCTTCGGGAAACGTGCGGGGCGTGGCTGCAGAAATGCGCACCGCGATTCGACAATGGCGGGGCAGCGTGCAAGGTAGGTCGCCAAATCCGGGCACCGGAAATTTTGGCGGCTCATCTCTCGCATGCCACGCCAGTTGGTAATGATGGACGAAAGAGCCGCCATTCACCGATTTTAGAGAGCTCCTTGCACACCTTTTATCTGCCTGATCGCCCAGCTGCCGTTTTCGAAATTATTTTGGTATCTAGAACGCCGTCTTCATAATCGAGGCAAACACCTATTTGTGGGACGCCAAACCACCTTCGTTTCGGACAAGGGAAGAGAGTCAAGACTATGGCGTCCCACAACGGGAACGGCCAGGCTTCAAGAAATGGGAGCAGACCGCTAGGCAGAACCCAAAACCCCGTATGTCTTCAAAGTTCGAAGCTAGACAATATCTAATTGTCTCAGGCACTCAACCCCGAAGCTACCTCCTACACTCCCTCCCATAACTCGACTTCTCTATCTCCGGGCAGTGTGGCCATCAACAACCTGACGAATCTGCAGGGTACCGCTCCCACCGAAACCTCGACAAGGCAGCAGCAAAATATACAACAGAGACCACTCCAGTTGAACGCGCGAGGCCGATATCAAGATGCCCGACATGTTACTAGAGAACCCGCAATACAGCACCGTGGTCCTACACCAACGGGAAATACTGGGGGAGGAGGAAGGGCGCCCTATCCACCAGGACCTTATCACTCCGGTGGCTCACAACTCCAAGAGCCGTCCATCCTACAATATGATGGATCCCGAGGCGTTTATCACGTTCTAGCTCCGTCTCCTGCCATCCCTCAGCCAAATATGCGGGACTATTTGACACAGCCTTTAGCAACTACCCCAATTATATCGCAAAATAATTCACCGTTGAACATCCAACCATATACTCCAACCTATCATGCTCCGTATGGCATCGAGAGGCAACAGCAACCCGGAAGCTTCCCGCGGAGTCCCAACCTCGTGCCAAATTATGTGTGTGTACCGACGTGGAATTCCCCCCCCCACCAATGGCCTATATCACCACCCGTAAACCCGAGTCTTCGGCGAGGCGTACAAATGTATGGGAACTCGAACCCTCTGCGGCCCGCATCAGCGTTCGCATCTCCAAGCCCTTTACGGAATGGACCAATGTACGGGAACCCGAGTCCCCAAAGGCCTAGATATACGTTTGTGAACCAGACCCCTCAAAGGGATGTACAAATGTATGGGAGCTCGAGTCCTCCACAGCCCGAACCAACGCTTACAACTCCAAGTCGCCGACGCGATTTGCCGATGCATGGGAACCCGATTCCTCAGCGGCCCGTATCAGCTTCTGTCAACCCGAGTCCTCAATGGTCTCTAACAATGAATGTGGATCCGAATATCGCGACTGCAATACCTAGGCTTCAGCCTCTTCCGACCGGTAGCCCACCCAACTCCAGCATCGATTCACCTCGTCTCGACACTGCTCAAATGCGGATGCATTTCGACGACAAGTTCCAGGAAGCTCCCAACATTCCTAATCAGCCCAGAACACCATGGGGTCTAGAAGAGGCAGACTACATTAATAACGGCGGTGCTCTTAGCTCAGACTTACAAATTAACCCCAGCCACGGTACTGCCAATCAGACGCACAAGTTCGAAACCCTTGGTGACGTCGGACCAGGCAATCGTACAAACGCCCCGAAGATCAAATTTGTGACCTGCAACCCGGAAGCACAATCTCCTAGGCCAGACCCGGGCTGCAACACAAGGAGTGGCCCAAGAGACCCGAGATTATATAATCGAAATGTCGAAAATGGCGCTTGCATTCGTTGCAAGATAAACCATGGGGTTAAGTACAAGACAGAAAATGGCACTACTTCCAGTCAAGTAAGCTTCTCTACCACATTCTTCAAGGCTAGTTTTACTTATTTTTGGGCAAGTGCAATTTCCCCTCGTGCCAACCTTGTATAAATGCGGAAAAGCGTCAAAATCCAAAGTACTGCATTCGATACAGCAAGGATAACCCGGAATTCTTGCCTTGCACCGAAGGTAAAGCCATCCTCTATGTCTCCTCAGGGCCCAAATAAATCACTAACGATGACCTAGACACTCTTCGCCTTATTGCCTCATCTCCTATAGATTTATCCAAGCTAACGACGATCACCGGCGAAGATCTAATCGTATATTTCACGATAGACCCGAGACTTCTGGACGTCTCCCCAACGTTCATTTATAAGAGCTCTTCAGATAGCCTAAGATTTGATTTCCCATGGCAGATGCTGGACTGTAAGCTTGAGGAGTTTATTAAAGAAAATATTCACATAGGCATACAGCTTCCAGAAGCACATGCATTTACGAAAGACGAGGTAAAATGAGTTTCGTTTTGTCCCTCACTATTGAAGCAATCAACAACACTAACACTACAATAGACCCGCTTACTAGATCAATTTATTTTGTGCTCTGGATACCTTGTTCTTCTAACGGAATTCCCACATATCAAATACCGTACCAACATGCACGATAACGAACTCCTCCCCGCAAAATACATCGCCATGCGAATGCTGGAGCTGCTCCTAAAAGAATACTCTAGTCGATTCGGGGAACTTTTAGATAAGTCGTATGAATGGCTAATAGGCCCTCAACTAAAACGGAGAATGGAGATTCCAACTTACGTCTTGTCGGGTCTGTATAGACTCATCCTTCTACAATCAACGTCGCAGACCTTGGTACGTTTCTATGATCACACAGGTTATATTCCTTACAGATTGCTGATCAGTATTTAATAGCCCGGTCTTCCCGGTGGACTTGCTGATCAAGCAAGACACAGTTTGCCAAATGTGAAAAAGCTAGCCAAGTTTGCCGCGAGAAAATTAGACAAGAAAAAAACAAAAGGGAAGTCTTCATCGTTTGCTGAGTACACAGATCGGATCCTGCCAAATCTTCCACAGCCTACAATATTCGTTACGCACACGTCTGTTCCCGGGAAGAGTTCGGACTATCCCAACCCTTCTGCACCGCTTGGTGTACGTGTCGAGACTAACCCTTTTGGCAAGACGTATGTTCACACTTTCAGATTCCGCAGACACGAGCTAATTCCAGATCTCTAGCTCATTAATAGATGTCGCCGATCTTATCAACTACCCCGGCGGCATGAACCCGGCAGACCTGAGGAATTTGATGAAGGATGACTCGACGCGCAGCGAAAGTACACCTCAGGCTGGCCCTACTGTTCCTGCCCACGACGCTGGAACAGGCGGAACAGACAGTACTTTTACGCAATCGGGCGATGACGATATTTCAGCTGAGATTCTGGACGACACCATCGCAAGAATGGAACCTTTTACAGAGCCATTTATCTGTTCTATTCCGAGCGTTGCGAATATGGGTACTTATCACTTCGATGAAGTGTATTGTACTTTGAAAGACATCTGCAAAACAGTCTACGACGACGACACCGATGAGTGGGAAGCTCTTCGTGCGGCATCAGCGACTGATGAAAAAGATACGCTCTCAAGCAAGCGACCTCGTTCAAGCGACTCATCCTCGTCGTCCGGAAGGAGCAGATCAAGACAACGACAGGCCTTATTCTAATTACGTATTACGATACAAATTTGATTTTATTGCATTAGCGCTGGTTTCCTATTTCCCCCCATAACTACGCGTTATTGGTGTCGAAGTCTTTTCGTTCCTCTTCAACCACGTCCTGGTGCGTTTTTGCGACTGTGATATACCCCTTTTGTTTTGCGGATATCATTCATTCCCCGTCTATGTATTCTAGCGTTTGTTCTCCAGCATACATATACACCTAATCTCCGCACGACTCACGTATATCTTTCGCAAATAGAGAGGCGCTCGGGCATTTAATGGTAAACATCAATCTAGATAATCAGCCTTCTCGTATCTAGAGCCTGGGAATTCTTTTGGGGTTTTTATTGTATTCTTGTGTAGATCCCCTTTTCGCAGGGTGGGTGCTGGGGAAGGTGTTTGAATAGGGGAAGTTCACGGGTCTCCAACCCCAACAATTGACCACGAAGGGACCCTCAAACGCAAATAGATCAGAAGCCTCCACACCCCCGAGATGGTTTTGTGCCTACGTAACTGGCTTAGCAGTACAGCCGCAGAGATGCACACGTATTTGGCGTTCATACACTTAAGAACGCGATTTGTAGGAACACCCGCAAGTAGGCATTTCGATTTACGTCTATTTTCCGGTTTATGTCTTGAGATATCTCGTCCTTATTGCTTTTGCAAGGTAGACGACTCCTCGCCAGAGTGAGAACATTAAAAATCTACATGAAAATAGGACAGACTTATGTGAAGTATTTATGGTTCATGACGTGCTTGTTACGGAATATATGCCTTGAAGAGTCTGATGTGTCTGATGCCCTTTGATGCTGTTGGAAATTTCCGCTTCACGAAGTGAAGGCAAAGTTCCGGGGCGTAAAATCTTTTTGCTGATATACGTTTAGTTCTGTGCCATTGGTAGAATGTATGATCCCCAACAAGATAACATAGCCCTAACGTCGGATATCTAGAAGCGTGTCTAGATAATAAAATTACCTCGTATCGTGACTTATAGGAAAATACATCTAATCTGCGTTCCCTTTAAATTTATTCCATGTGCTCCAGTTTAAAAGTAATCGTTCGGAAGAGAATTAGGGAGACAGACCAATCATCGTCTATCTCGATCTTGGCCACTCCCCAGCTTTCACGAGCCGCAGTGACGTCACCGCCCTTCCATCTCGCTCCTTTAGCAGAGGGAAGGTATCGACAGCAAGCCACAGCAGCGTAGCGGTGGCCTGCAAACTGGGGTCTTTCCGCTTGCAGTTAGCAGGATCGTGTTCAGCGTTCGGTGGTTGCTTTGTTTCGTTTGAGAGCTAGGGATCGAGAACGTCAGTGGAGCCACACGATGTCATTCCACATAGCGACGTCACAATTAA
The DNA here is from genome assembly GCA_022345685.2 of Nothomitra cinnamomea. Taxonomy (NCBI): domain Eukaryota; kingdom Fungi; phylum Ascomycota; class Geoglossomycetes; genus Nothomitra; species Nothomitra cinnamomea. The sequence goes on along the minus strand of JAJDMX020000132.1, from coordinate 59,797 downwards.
AATCCGACCAGCCACTCTGCTTGTCGAAGCAGGTCCCCGAGCCAACCCAATAAATAGAGCCTTTTACAACCTCCTCTTTGCGTCTTCATTCAACATCACTTTCGAACGAACCTCGATCCATCGTCAAAAGACTTCAATTTACTCTCAACTTCAAAAGAAGCAGCAACCGCAATGTCTCTCCACTGTAAGCTCAACCTCTTCATTTCCCTTTCAGACGGAACCACACTGTGGACCCCACTTATCCGGCACCGACTGCAAATGCCGAGCGTGACGACATTACCCTCATTATTCCGCTTCCCTCTCTCCCCCGAACCACTCCAATCCAATTGCACCCTACCCACAAAGTCACGGATCCAAATCGCTAACCCTCTTCCCCCCACAGACCTTCCACCAGTAAAACCCTCCGCCATCGCCCTCGGCACAGTCTTCACGCACACTGCCTCCCTCGCCGTCCTCGCACCCGTCTTCGGAGACACCTACCACCGCGCACAAGCCGCCAACAGCAAAGAAGAATTCCTCCGCTCCAAAGAGGCAGCCTCCGCCGCCGCGCTCTGGGGATCTTCGCTGGTCGGGTCAGGCATCCAGACTTATGGCGTTGCGGCGCTGATTAATGCGACGGGCACGTTGAGTTATAAGGGAGCGGCGTATTTGGGGAGTTTGATTTTTATGGCGAGTAGTGCGCCGAGTGTATGTCTTTTGCTGTCCTTGTTCTCTTGTATCTGTGTCTTCGTGTATGGGGCATTTGCTGACGTCGGAATAGCTACTCACCCAGATCTTCACCGAGAAACGCCCTGGAGATACCGTCGCTGTTGGCGCGCTCTCTCGCCTCTTTGAGACGGTGGGATTGAGCTTATTGTGAGTCTTTCACCCTCTTCCGCTTTTGTTGCGTAATTTGGGTCGTCGTGCTAATATTCGTTTTCCTTCTAGCCTTACATGGTGGGGAACCCGCACCAATCCCTTCGATTAGATTGACAGATTATATGATCTGCTGATGGGGGGGAACGGGAAGTGAGAGTGGGGCTTACGGGGATGATTTAACTTTGTTCGCGGGGTAAAGGCGATGTGATGTGAATGGCAGAATGAGCAGTTCGGAGATCGGGGAGGGGGGCTAGTAATTACTCTGTAGTTCTTCCATCTCTTTGGACTGTTTGAAATACCAAGGACGGTCGAGTCTGGCTCTTTCCTTGATGTGTACTAGTTATTTAAACAAATCCTTTCTTATGGGCTGAACCGATCCCGCTCCGCAAAAGTGAGGATGCGAGACGCTTCTGAGGCCGAGCACAAGCCAATTAACTCCCATCGGGTAGCCTGCAGCGTGGGCTTAAACTATAGCCGATGACTGTAGGAGTATCGTAAGCACTCCCGCCATCTCTACGTACAAGCGCAAGCCATACTCTAGTCCCATATAGTCGTGATATGTATATATACTCAAGCGTACTCCAAGCACGCATGGCTCCAATGTATTTACAACTACATCAACATCTCACAAACCCTCACTTTTCCGCCTCACCCTCCTCTCCCACCTCCTCCCTCACCAAACCTAACCTCTCTTCTATAACTCCACAAATCTCTTTCCAATCCCTCATCGCCCCATCCCCCACATCCCCACATGCTAACGTCTTCTCAACAGGTCTCAGAACCTCGAACCAACCCCCTTCCGCGGTGTTAGAGACACCCCATTCCTCCTCCAACACCCGGATCTGCTTCCGCGTCACCGGATGCCGCCACATCGCCGTATTCATCGCCGCTGCCACGATAATTGTCCTCCTTTCCCTCCGTCTCCCCCCGTCCTCCACAACACTCTCTCCCTCCGCTTCCCCACCCGCCACCGAATTCGCATCAAGCCCTCCGTCCGCATCCCACGCCCTTACAACAGAAAGCACCAACCCGTTCGCGAACCCCCCCACGATCCCTGCCAAAGAATTCGCACTCAACGGCGCGATAACCATCAAATCCGCCCACCTCCTCAACTCAATATGCAGAATCCCGCTCCCCCGCTCCCACCTATGGACCCACTCATCTTCATCCGTGAAGACAGCGACGAGGTTCGGGTACAGCGACGTGTAGGCCGTGAAGGAGGGGGTGTGGAGGAAGTGTGTCGCGGATGGAGTGAGGAGGAGGATTATTGAGAGGGTGGAGGAGTGGCGAGAGAGGTGGGTGAGGATGTCTGGGACTTTTATGGTGGCTACAGAGCCGGTTGCGGTGAGGAGGAGGTGCTTTTTTCCGTCGTGGAGGTGGGTGGAGGCAAGGAAGGGGGGTTGGGTGGTGGAAGATGGGACGGGAGTTGAGGGATCGAAGGTCGTGGGATGCGTGATTGTCATGGGTGTGAGAGATGGGATGGGCGGGAGGGCTTTGTTGGATGCCATGGTGGTAAGTTCGAGGGTGAGTGAGACCTTGGTGCGTTTGGTGGAGGAAAGGGGACTGCGACGTTTTGCAGAGGAGTTAATATGTCGTTGATTACCTGATCAACAAAGACATTGGTAAAACGGGAATCGTATCGGGTCTCGCTACCGACACCCGAAAATTATATCGCCGGGCTTGGCGTGCGTCGATGTCACTTCAACAAACTTCGAGTCCTCCAAAAACTCCATCACAACCCCACAAACAGATATCCACAATGTTCTCAAGAACAGCAATTTCATCGGCAAGTCCTCCCCCCTCTAGCCCATTCAACTCCGCTTCTACCTGACTCTAACCTCCCTCCCACAATTCCTAGGCCTTCCGCGCCACAACTCACAAACCCCTCCTCATCCACCATCAATTCCAAAACGCACCACCATCGTCCTTCCTCCTTCGCGCACTCTCCACGCAAACGCGCGCCGCGATCGAGAAAGCCGTTTCTTCTGCCCCGGTCGTGCTGTTCATGAAGGGAACACCGGAGAAGCCGCAGTGCGGATTCTCTCGCGCTAGTGTCCAGATCTTGGGGCTGCAGGGCGTGGATCCGGGGAAGTTTACGGCGTTTGATGTTTTGGAGGATGATGAGTTGCGACAAGGTGCGTGAGGGGCCTTGTTTTAGCTCCAAACTACGAGTTGGAGTCCCGGGCGCGGGTTGCTAATTGGATGCGTGCTTGCAACAGGGATAAAGGAATACTCGGACTGGCCGACGATACCGCAGTTATATGTCAATCGGAATTTCATCGGCGGGTGTGATATCTTAGTTAGTATGCACCAGAACGGGGAATTGGCTCGGTTGTTGGAGGAGGAGAAGGTGCTTGTTCCTGCTACGGAAAAGGCGGAGGAGCAGGGTGGGGAGAAGAAGGCGGAGTAAGTTTGAATGAGTGGGAGATGTTGGGTGTATAATTGATGGGTGTAATATATGTAACAAGGTTTCACCGTTTTCTCTTCGTTTGATGATCGAGGAGTCGGTTTATCGTGGTATTGATGTAGAGATCCCTCGGTTTTATATCGTCGTCGTTCCCTTGCAATGGAGATATATCGCTCAACCCTTCTCTCGCTTCTCCACCGACGAAACAACCACCACTAATCCACCCCAAATGACCCGCCCTACTCTCCTCGCGCAGAGAAAGCCATCCGATCCCTTACGTGGCACCAGCAAGTTCCCCAAATCCCCGACTAAAACCCACAAACCCGCCCGCAAAGCTTCCTTCCCCGCTACCACCAGAAAAGGGCAAACCTCGCACCTTCCCTCCGTCAACCAATACGCACGCCGCAATCCTAAGCCCAAATCAGTCTCTACATCCCGGATCTTCAAGAAACCCCAGAAGCCATCCAAGAAGAAGCCGAAGCCGCAACCCCATCCACATAGCACTGCCTTCAACGCTGTCCTCGAAGATGCGAAATCCCACATCACGGCCTCCACAACCACCACTCTCTCCAAGATGCACGCGAACCACCTCGCCCACCTCACAGACCTAACCACGAAATCCACCAATCTCGCCACCTCCGCACAAGCCTACATCTCCGGGACCCTCCTCGCTCCTCTGGACGCCGAGCGCTATTTACTGGGTAAGGACCAACCTGCCGTACTGCTAGGAGACCGCGTCGCCAGCTTCGCTACCCGCTTGGAGAAAGGGAAAGAAAACCTCGATAATCTCTGGCGCGCATGGGAGACCGTGCAGGAGGATCTTATGACCGCATTCTCACCTCTCGACACCAGCGACGCCGCCGATGAGGATGGCGTGGCTCAGGACTTCGAGACCCTAGAAGATAGCGTCAGAGCGGAGATGGAGCGTGCGGTTGTGCAGATGCGGGAGAGTGAGAAGGTGAGACCATTCCATCCCATCAGCCACCGCTCTCCTGGGAAGTATGGAAGGCGGTGATACTGAAATATGGCGGACACGACGCACAGGAACTCGATCTTCATCAACAGGCCCAGAAGCAGAAGATTTATATCATGATGATGGATTAGCCTGTTTGCGCTGTGGGAGGATCTGCTTGTATCTACCAGGAGATGTACTGTTGGTTGCTGAGTGTGGATCTCTACCTATCCTGCTAGAAGATGAACTGTTTACTATTCTGTGGGATATCTATCTAGCTTCGATCGACGGGCTGCACTTTTTCGGGGGTTATATCACGTATCTAAGAACTGGCGTTTTGCTCACGCGCTTAGATCTGGCTGATTTCTTACTCCTTCAGCGCGGAGCTTCTATCTCATGGCGTATACCTAGCTCATATCATCAATGGATCCGTTCAATTCATCACAGCATGTCTAGCACATCATGTCATAGCATATAAAACTCTGATCACGAGTAGCAAATCTCTCAATTCGCTCTCCACCTCCTTCTCACCCAACCGCGCTCACGTACATGCACACGCCTGGTATCTCTCATCAATCCATAACCCACCAGAAGAAACCACCAAACCTCTCCCACCTCCAGCAGCAGGACGCTCGAAACATCGATTAAAAATCATATAGCCCATCCATTTCCGATATCAAAAAAGCAGACATATGACCCGGATGCAACAAGACTGAACCACATCAGCCACCATAGCGCGCAAAGCAACGCAAAGCAAACCCCCATACGCCGGCCAAGCAGTGCAACCCCCCCACCAATCTTGCATCGCCGGACATGAGTATAGGAAGGCATGCTATGTATATAAAAATCAACCACCCCAAGGAACCGGATTAAGAAAAAAAAGAAAAGAGAAAAGAAACGGGAAACCACATCGCGACCACCATCCCCAGGATGACATGCAAATCATACCAACCCCCCCAATACGACCTTCCCCACCCCTGCAATCTCCGCCCGACTCCCCTGCCGACTCCAATCCTCAAACTCCTTCACCACACCCCCGACAATCACCTTCCGCACCCTCGCGTCCGCCTTCGCGAACACCTCCCCGATGCCGGGTGTGCACATTGCTGGGCTGCTGATCAGCGTCATGACTCTCGTGTAGCAGTCGATCAGGACGTCGCATAGCGTGGCGAAGGTCTCGTAGAAGTCTGGATCGAAGGGTAAGGATGGGGTGAGGAGGTGTTGGTATTCTTCGCCTGGGAGGAGTTCTTGGTCGCTGCTAGGGAAGGAGGAGGATGTTGAGGGTGCGGATGCGGAGATCATGCCACCGGCCATGTTTTTGATCTCGGAGGAGTCGCTGGAGTTCATAGGGAGACCGATTTCGGTTGCGGAGGAGGTGCGGCGGCCTTTCGAGGTGGTGTGAGTGGCGCGTTTGAACATCGCTGGTAATCGGGCGCGAGAGAAGGAAGCGGATATTGAGCCATCGGGTGGGTGGACTTGTTGGAAGGATTCAAATTCCATGAGGAGGGAGTTTAGGGAGCGGAGGTAGTCGAGGGGGTTTTGGGAGTTGAGGTCGAGGATTGTTGGGATGGAGAGGCCGAGGAGGAGGTAGTTTGTTGCACGGCGGGAGAGCTTTTTGGGATCGAAGTAGGATATTTTGGCTAGGTCTTGTTTTGCGAATAGAAGAGTGTTGAACCAGTATACTCGTCCTTCGTGTCTGTTATGAGGCAAGTCAGTTAATGAGTTTTGATCGAAGTTGATTGCTTTCGTGAGATAGACTCACGCTTTCCGGAGATAGTCCAACGTTAATATCCTCTTCGACGCCATCTCGTGGATATGTTGATAGACTACATGTGGACTCGCAAGACCAGTAGTGGGCACCGCGACAGGAACACCAGGCCCAACCCCTCCGGTCATTGGGTTGAAGCCACTATTCGAATGTGAGGTGCTCGGTGGTTTCCCTGGTTCTGGGGTTTTGCTGGGATTGAACCCAAAGGTCGCCCCACCGAATTGTGTTTGAGGAGCATACATCGGAGCGTTGCGATTCAAGGATGGAAGAGCTTGTGTTGCTGTTGTGATATATTCTGTTGGCGGCAGCGGTTGCGCATTAGCCTGAGTCGCCTTTCCAAGGAACTGCGCAAAGCCGTCCGAAGATTTCTGTCGACTTATCGATAGTTTTCGTCGCGTTGATGAGGTGGATAGCGACGGCCTGTGCCGCAACGAAGTGGTGGTTGACGACGCAGCGCTTGTTGCGTTCGAGGTCGTAGTGGTGGTCGTATTTGAGGTCGTATTTGAGGTGGACCTCACTGCATCTGCCGATCTTGTCTTAGTGAGGACTGCCGCACCCGCGGACGACTTGGCTTTGTGACCTCGAGTCGAGGGAGTGCGCCCATTGATATCCTTCACAGACCGGGACGAGGTCGTACGACTAAGTCCGAGTGGTGCAGTAGTCGATGCTAGTAAGCTGCTAAAGGACGACGATGCCGTTGACAGCGCAGACGGCTGCTGGGGTGTTTGTTCTCTCTGCAGCTGCTCCTGCTGCTGCTGTTTGAGAAAACGCGTCGCGGAATCCCCACTACTCGTACTAGGTCTGCTAGGCGTGTTGGACGACTGCACCGGCGTCTTTGAACCTGCACTCCTCGTTCCAAATAGTGACCCTGTCTTGGAGAGCAGTCCTCCACCGCCACCGCCGCTACGAGAAGAAGTGGACGTGCTGTTGGACTTGCGCATAATTTTTTGCGACTCTTTTCTTTTTGTCCCACCACCACCTCGCCTCCCTCTTCCCGGAACGAGTGCGCGAACGCGCAGGGCCTAGCTCGGAGCGAGATGTACTTTACACCAAACTGCGGCCCCCGATCGTACCCTTCCAGGAGGTGCAATTGCCCAATGTGGATTCCAACACAAATGTGAGCCAAAGCAGATCGCCTAGACTGGCAAGGCGCGGAGTGGTTGGGGTGCCTGTCAATGCACACGGTGGAAAGTATCGACCTTGCAGAGCGGCACGCAAGGGGCAATGGAAGAACGCGCAGTGGGCGGGCCTTTTCTTGCGTAAGCCCAAGGGGGAGCGGCAGTTGCACGTACTGCAGCAGTGCGGGTCGTGCAGGATGAAAGATGCAACGCTGCGACCGAGCAGAATTTCGATGGAAGGGCCTTACGAGGTTTATACGCTACTGATCCGCAAGAAGGCGATCATTTCACGCCCAAAATTCGAAAATAACATCAAACGTCTTTGCTGTGTGAGATCATTCAGGGGCAAGGACGCTGCGCGGGCATATCAGCCGCTGATTGGGTCTTTGCGATGAACGTTTTAAATTTCTCTACTAATGCCCTGTGCCTTAGCTGACCCGGTTAAGATCGCACCACCGAAATGGGGTCAACCACTAAACAACCGACTCTCTTCACGTTTTAACGAACCCTCCTGCCTTTCCTTACGATCGCAAGGCATATTAATGGCAGACGCTGGGGATATCTCGGAAGTGCCTGCACCCGGTCAATGGCCCGTCGACCCTCAGGAAGACGTCCCTATATCGAAAGATAGAATATGGGTTGACGGCTGTTTCGACTTCAGTCATCATGGTGAGAATTCCTTTTCTTCACAATCTCCACCTTTTCGCCGGTATACCCGGAATGAGAAAAAAGAACGCTTTCTGACAGCTGAAGCGGGTATATTTGAGGTGCACAGGTCACGCCGGGGCAATGCTTCAAGCTCGACGATTAGGCAAGGAATTGTTGGTTGGGATACACTCTGATGAAGAGATTATGGAGAATAAGGGTCCGACCGTCATGACACTCCAAGAACGGTAGATTGTTCACGGTCCATGTGTTTGCGAAATACATGGGCTAATTTTCCCGAGGGAGTGTCTCCGCAGTTGATGCATGTCGTTGGGCTTCATTGTCTGTTCCACGTGCGCCATATGTCACCTCGCTGCCGTGGATATCTCACTATGGTTGCTATTATGTTGTTCACGGTGATGATATCACTTCCGACAGTGGCGGGCAAGATTGCTACCGGCATGTGAAGGCTGCCGGCCGTTTTCTGGTCGTCAAGCGCACTCCCGGAATTTCGACTACAGATCTCGTCGGCCGAATGCTTCTATGTACTCGGACTCACTTCATCAAATCGCTGACCGCCGTTCTAGCTGGCCAGGAGGGTCCCGGTAGTGCCGATGAGCGGCAAAAACGAGGCGAAGAGATGAGCCAGCGGATAAAAGAATATGCAAGCGACGAGACGGGACTGAAGCCTGGCTCCAACGTCTGGAGCTGGAACGCTTCTATCCAAGCCCGAGAGGGTCAATTCGAACAAGAGAAGGGCCGGTTCGAGAAGCTCGTAGTAGGAAAGGGTCCTCGTCCTGGTCAGCATGTCATCTATGTCGATGGAGGCTTCGATCTGTTTTCTTCTGGTCACATTGAATTCCTTCGTCTGGTCATCAAAGGTGAAGAAGAAAGCGGACGCCAACGAGGATGGTACGACGAGGCCGCTCGACTGAAACGGCTAATGGAGCATGGAGAAGATTATGGTCCTGTCTACGTCGTCGCCGGTGTTCACGATGACGAAGTCATCAACTACTGGAAAGGTGTAAATTACCCGATCATGAACATCTTCGAACGCGGCTTGTGTGTGCTACAATGTCGTGTAAGTTGTCACCCTCTCCCATCTTCCACATCTAAATTAATAATATAATTTCCACTCTAAAACAACTCCAAGCTAACAATCCATCCCAGTACATCCACTCCGTTATCTTCTCCGCCCCCTTCGTCCCCACCTCCGCCTACCTCTCCAACCTCCCCTACGGAATCCCTAAAGCCGTATACCACGGCCCCACCTCCTTCATGCCGCTCACCTACGATCCCTACTCTGAAACAAAACAAATGGGCATCTTCAAAGAAATCGGAGATCATGATTTCAAGGGTGTGAATGCTGGGCAGATAGTGCAGCGGATCATGAAGAGTAGAGAGTTGTATGAGGAGAGGCAGAGGGTTAAGGCTTTGAAGGCATTGGATGAGGAGGAGGCGTTGAAGCGAGAGGCGGCGGAGAGGGGGAAGTCATCGTAGCGGGGTTCGTTGCTTTCGGATAAGCTCAAAGATGGAGGTAGATGTGGCTTTCTTTGCATTGCGAGGCGGCGTTCAACACGTTTGCTTGGGAGAGAAACTAGAGCTGCGGTTGGGGCATGTAAATACGAGCTTCTGGCAGATAACGAGAATGTAGGAGTTTTCTGAGCGAATACGCTTGAGGGTACGTTCAGGGCGTTGGCGTTCTTAAGCTCCTTCAATTGCAACAATACGACGCCTCTCAGAAGTAAGACAAGTTATGAATAATCCTTTCGAAAAGAAGTCTGAAGCAGCGATAGCGTTCCATTTGAATACAACGATTTCGATGTTCGGCCGCGCCCCGCTCCTGCATTGATCAAGCCCCATTAAAGCCGACCATTCTCAAATGTTTGTTCGTGGGAGCCAACTCCACTGCATATAATTCACCACGCCGCTTCAACCCCTACCTTCCTCTACAGCACCTCCGTGGCTGTGGGGTTAATGAAGTCTCCAATTTGATTGCGATGGGGTGAGTACAAGGTGGCTGCACCGCTGCTCGTCCCCGGCACTCTCTCATCGTACGTAGAATCGTGAGCGACGTCAAAGCATTCCTAGATGACATTGGGAAGACAACCTTCGAATGCCATGGCACTGGGCTTATCGATGTTCTATCAGCAGTGTATTCTCTTACAATCGGGAGACTCATATCACCACATATCCCAACAAACCTGTCGCCTTCGCTGCTACTTTCCGTGGTCCAATCGAATTCGAGCGGTGACGTGAACGGAAAATTCGTTTCAGTGCAACATGTTTATATATCCCAACCCTTCTTCTACTGCTGCCTATGGTAAATCCGCCTAACATTCAAAGCAAGCCTGCAGAGATTATCGCGAATCAACTCGGCAGCCTCGCCGAGCACACAGCAAACGGGTAGCCTAGCATCCCATGTGATACGAGATTTGGCGAAAGGCTCAACTTCAGTCACTGTTTGTGACCTGCCCGCGCCGCTTCCTCTTCTTATTTCCATGCTCCCACCTCTCAGCTCGCAATACTGACCCTACTTATCGTGATAAGTTGTGTACATCCTGCACCCGTTAATTAAACATGCCTATTCTCGAAGCTTTTGCTGCAGTAGTCGCTATTATCACGGGTTTCGCCAGATTGCCATCACTATTTCAACCCCGAAAAAGGAAGAGGGAGGCCGGCGCTGCCCTCGAGTCTTCTCTTACGCGTGCGCCCTTGGACGTGCAAGATGAGTATGACACAAACTTCTAGAAGCTTGAAAGGCCATACCGGATCGGTGCTGTACACACATGTGGTGTCATTAAGTTTCGACACCCGGCCGCTATTACACCAAAGGTGCTGGTTTCCGAGCCGTTGCAGCATCACAACTTAGGCATTAAATAACCTTTTAAATTATCTGGGGCGTTGATCTGCAAGGGGAAAAATTAATTAAATCTGTTTTATTGATAAAATCCTATGCCAGTGAAGTTCATAGGTCTTGAAATTCAAGGAAAATACATCAAAATTAAGCGAAATCTAACGAAAACTCAAAGTCCTCATATGAGTTCAATAGTATTCTCTTCTGCACAATGGCTTGACTTTTTTTTTTCCTGGTAAAATTAAAGCCCCAGATAATTTTATCACTCGACAACACACACCATTAAACAGCTCCGCAAGGATTGGAACCTTAAGCTGGTAGACTGAGTGTGCTGCTTATTCGTTTCCCCTATTTCGGGCAAGGAATGGGGTAACTTCAAGAGTACCGTTTTTCGGCATTATAAAATTGGCGAAAAAGTTTTATCGTATCGAACAGGTCAGTGTGGCAATTGACAAAAGGAGAAAGTAGCTGATGAAGAAAGACTTTATCTAGAACGGTGGAGGAGGACATTCATGTCGTATTCGCGTTATGTAGAGTTGGAGGAGATTCGAAGGGTTACAAGCAAGAAAGTTACAAGTCCGTAGAACCAAGCTAGATAATACTCAATATAGAAAACCCCTTTCTGGCCATCCTCTCGCCGCTCCCACAATCCCTCCGCATCTAGACCCCAAAACACTTCTAATCGCTCTGTCCAATCTCATTCGGCTCAGTATCTTGCTCGTATTGTTCCTGTGGGTCTGCAAGAACCGAAATTCCGAAAACCGCGTCTGTTGCTCTGCCGTCAGATTGATTTCTTATCGGCACTGAGGGAAAGCGGAGCAAACTGTGGCTAATCGCTAAGCCGGTCGTTGTTACATTACCTCGATCACCCCGCATGCAAGATCTCGCATCCTTACTTATTGTGGAATTTTCTCGGTGGCAATGGTTATCTCTTCCGGAACTGCCCCTGTCTCTATTGGGAAACCGTTTTCTTTAGCCCATCCTTCATAGCCTTCTGGAAATTTTTCGATTAGCCGTTTCATTTGGTCCATGACGCTTGGTTCAACATGTTAGCATTGGTTTTGAAGAAAGGGGAGAAAATCGAATACTCTTGTCTAAATCTCTTGGAGGAAGAGTAGGCCGAAGATGAGTGAAGGTCAAAGCGGCTAATCGAGAATGTCATTAGCACCTCTCCTAATATAGTAATATTTTTATCTGGATCTTACATTGAGTAAAGTGCATTGCGGTCATCATGGTCTTCTTCAGGAGCAGACACTGGGAAGTGTTTCTGATACAATTTGATATATGATTTGCCAAATCGATATCTTAGTGCACGCCAGGTTCCAATTTCATCTAATAAGTAAGTGGTTAGAAGCTTAGATAGATTTGTACTATAAGACTTACACTCATTATGTGCCCAAAATGAACAAGCATCAAAAACTATAGGCTTTCCTGTTGCGTTGTCTGTACAACAATTTCCATACCACAAGTCACCATGAATAAGAACTGGTTTGATAGATTTTAAGACTGTAAGTGGTCTCAGTAGACGAGGAATAACCTTTTTGTACATTTGAGTAATAAGCGTATCTAGTTCTTCGTTGGGACCTTGAATATTTTTTTCCAGGTCTAGCATACGCTTCATTCCTTGCACAAAGAATTCCTCCCATGTATCACACCAGGTGTTGTCTTGAGGTAAAGGCCCCATATATGTAGTAGTTGGAAAACCATATTTTCCATTTGGTGAGACTGAATTCAAATGTAGTCGAGCAACACTTGCAGTAAAGCTTTCTACTTCTGGTAATTCCTCAGTCATGTCACTGAAGATAGTATTCAAGTTAGACTCCAAGGTGCAGTTACACAAGATTGAGGTTTACACACTGAAAATCGCAAAGGAAGAAATGCATATCCTCAATATCTTTGTAAGAACCCCAGGCGTGGGGCATTGGGACAAAATCGGGGACAACTTCGTATAGAGCCGACATGCTCGCAAATTCACCGCGCATCATCTGATAGCCCTGCTCGTCTAATGCCACCTTGAGAAAGAACGACTTTGGGGCTCCGTTGGCCAATTTCGTCTTCAGATGTGCTGTCTGGGTCCAGAAACTGGAGCCATGGGGTGTGATAGCAACGACTTTACAGCCCTCTGGTAGTCCTAGTTGTCATAGTCAGTACCTAGAGAATTTCTGAGCTTATAAGTCTGAGCGAAGAGACTGAACGGACTTGCAGCGACATTCGGGTCGACTACTGTGAATGGATCAGCGCCTTTGCGAGGTGGAGCAACATAGCCGTCGCTAGCTTCTGTTACGTCGGGCATGTCGATCTCAGCTTGCAAGCAAAGCCTGAAACTGAGAGCGGGTTTTTGAAACACCTGTTCTCTTTGACAAAGCGTGATTGATCTGAAAGGAAGTTCGGCGGGGCTGCTGATGGGGTAGGCTGATGTTGGGTTTACAGGGCGCGGCTAAATGTCTCAGGAGAGTTGGTCCAATCGGAGCCCAGTCCGGGCTGCGTCTTCGGCACTTGCACACGAGGCACATCGTTCTGATTCTGCGGCGACTTTTGTAGAAGCCTTATTAAGCCTCTCGGCGTTGGATGCTAACAGCTGCCATGGGGTGAGGAATGGAAAATGTGTGAACGCAAGCAAGAAAAACCTTTACAATGTTGAACGGGATTGGTTGGCGGTTGATTGAGAAATCGCATTAATTGGAGAGCGGAAATCACTTCTTTTTGAATTCATATGGTGTAAGGTAAATTGCAGGTGCCAAGATCCAGTTCAGTTCGGGAAAGGCAAGGGGGGCAGGCGGTTGCTCGAATCCGATCAACCACATGGGAACCAATCTATTATCCGAAAAGTTCTGGCTTCGAAAGCATATTGGCCAATTAGAACAAAAGTAGGAACCAGATACTGAGACGCCGCGCACAGACAGTGTCTCATCTGCACATGGACTGCAGCTGAGCCGGACGATTATCGGGGGCTGCGCTCCCAATAATGTGGTTAATTCATTCTTCGCAATTCAGTTGAAGGAAAGTCAATTTTTTATATTGCTGTGCCGCAGAGTTCCCTCAATATTGTGCTTGGTTCTGTTTCTCGGCTGCAACATTATCTCATGCGAGTCCTTTACTAGCGAAACCTTCTACTGGGTGCGAGGGAGTTACCCACGAAAGGTAATTCTAACAATCCCCCAAAAATTCTACGTCTGAAGGACTCCGTGGCTCCGAAATCGACAAATATTGAGCTCAAGATCGTTGTCGAGAAAGTCGATCGGCTTGGTATGTGCCGGTGAATCCAGGGCCTTCGGTCGGTCCTTGTGCTTCTTGAGGGTAACGAGCTGGCCCAGAATGTTTCTCGGTGAAGGAGTGAGCAATTGCTGGAGAGGTCAGCTTCATATCTAAAGGACAGCAAAGGGCTCCTCGGCTGTCGAATGCTCAGGCATTTGCTGGATTTTCGCATATTCGGCGTCAAGACAGGGCGTTCGGGTAGATCAGCACTTACGCAGGTTCATGGCATAGGTATTTTTAGTACGCCGATCCCTACGCGAGCGCGGAGGCAAAATGAACCTTCAAGAAATTCATCAAAACACAGTCAAATTTTTCGGGGAAAAAGAGAGCATATAGAGCAGCATACAGATTGTAAGCCTACAAATCTTGAGGATTTTGGTGCGTGTCGCTGTTGTGCTATACGTTGACGGAGAAGCTGATCGGCCGCCGATTACCGAGCGCGCCAACAATACTTTTGCCATGAACCTGCGTAAGTAAGCGCCGGCAACCCGGTTTTTTTAGTGGCATGTCTAGGATCGAGTTTCGACTGTCCGGAATAGAAACTGTCCGATCGTTAAAAGACCTATCGCTCCACCTGGTCTGTCTCGGATTTTTCACTTTTGAAGCTTTGGTATTGTTGGTCAGCGGCATCGTAGCCTGTGCTTCCGTGAATCTACTCATCTTGATAAAGAGATCATACCCCCGGGGTGTCCAAGTCTACTAATCTGGCTTTTCGCGACTTTCACGGCGTCTTCCGCGATCAAGGCACCCTACAGGAATAAGGCGACGGGGTGGGGGGTGGCGGAGATGGACTATGTATGCCAATTTGACCGATTGACTTTTCAAAGATTGATAACGGAAACCAGTTATCCCTCTCCCAAGATCGCACGAACCGCCGAAAATCGTCTAGCAGCACCTACAGCTCTCTCTTCCTGGAGCGGATTCTCAAAAAGCGGTGGACTACTCGTGACACTGCAGCATTTGATTACAAAGGAGCCCTTGGCCTAAATGTCCTTTACTCACCATCCGAACCACTCATCGAGTATGTATTCGTACATGGCCTTGGTGGGGGCAGTACAAAAACATGGTGCCTGTCAGAGGATCCCAGCTACTTTTGGCCCAAGGAATGGCTTCCACGGGTTCCTGCGTTTAGAAATGTTCGGATCCACAGCTTTGGATACAATGCAGACTGGGGTGAGAAGAAAAATAGCGTTCTCAATATTCACGATTATGGACAATCGCTTTTAGAGAGCCTCCGAAACTCTCCACATTTTGGACATGCAGAAGGAGTACATAACTTTCTCTCCCATTGAATGATCCCGCTCTAACTTCACGCAGCAGAATCCAATCGTATGTGTTGGGCATAGTATGGGAGGCCTTGTCATCAAGCAGGTGAGAGTTCCAATTCCGAAACCGGAAAATTATTTACGTATTTTAAATAGGCGTATATGCTAGCACGGCGGGATCCTACTTGCGAGGCGCTGGCAAAGAGGTTTAATGCCATGGTTTTTTTGGCGACCCCTCATAGAGGTTCCAATTCTGCCCATATCTTGAATAACATCCTCCGGGCTTCGGTTGCTCATAGCATGCGACCTTATATCTCTAACCTGGAATGCAACAGTGAAATGCTTACCATGATGAATGATGGATTTCGCCACTACGCCCACGACTTGACTCTATATTCCTACTACGAAACCGAAGAAACGAGTACTATAGTGGGATCAACTTTGATTGTTCCAAAGGATTCAGCCATGCTAGGATACTCAGGAGAACGAGTGGCTCTTCTCAATGCCAACCATCGCGGAGTTTGCAAATTCAAATCACTGTCTGACCCAAACTACATCACCATCATAGATGCATTTCAGACGATAAATGATACTATCATAAAGAGGCGTAAGTATTCAGACGGGGACCACGCTGCGTTGACCTATGTGCTGACTTCATGGCAAGTGTCAGCTCTGAATGCCCAAGAGTCGTGGAGGCAGATGCAGCAGATTGAAAATTTCCTGGGCGTATCTGAGAAACCCGATGACGACCTAAAAGACCTAGAAGAGGCGAGAATGCCAGGGTCATGTGAATGGTTCGCTGAGAGAGTCGCCTTCCAAACATGGATTGACACCGATTCGATGGCATCGCCAAGGATATACTGGGTGCATGCCAATCCGGCTACTGGGAAATCTGTTCTCTCCGGATACGTTATTAATACATTGGAAAGTCTGAACCTGGATTGCAGCTACTACTTTTTCCGCCACGGCGACGGGGGCAGATCATCGTTGAGTGGGTTTTTGCGGTCGATGACATTTCAAATGGCTTTGAGGAGTGTCAGCATTCGCAAAAGGCTACTGTCTATCATTGAACGGGGCACTCGATTTGATAGAGATGATCCAAAGGTTGTATGGTGGAAAATTTTAACACCTGCCGTTTTTTGCGCCGAATTGCTCCAACCCCAGTACTGGGTCATGGATGCCTTGGATGAGTGCTCGGACTTGATTGCTCTATTCTCAATGATTACCACGATCGAGTCTAGTATGCCGATCAAGATTTTCATAACTAGTCGGAAAACGCCAGAAATAGTCGAACTTTTTGGTGACTTGCAAAGGCAGTCTGGAAGTCAAGCAGCCGTCTGTGAGGAAATTTCGTTCGATGATACCAGAGCTGATATCACCCTATATCTGCAAGGAAACATGGAGAAATTACATGTGGGGAATGACGACCAACGTAGGGATTTCCTGCGAAGGATCGTAGACAAAAGCCAAGGTTGTTTCTTGTGGGTCCGCCTAGTTCTAGAGGAGTTGAGTATGGCCTGGACCGTTCAACAGGTTGAGCGAGTGCTGGACGAAGTTCCCCAAGGTATGGATCCACTTTACACCCGAGCCCTGAACACCATGTCTTCGAAACCAACGCATGCAAAGGAAATCGCCAGAGCAATTCTCGTCTGGACGGTCTGCCCGATTCGACCGCTGACCATTCCTGAGCTTCAAATGGCATTGAAAATGGATGTCGGCGACGACGTTCACGATTTAGAGAATGCGATTGCTTCATTGTGTGCCCAACTGGTATACGTCGATAAAACCGGCAGAGTCTTAATGGTGCATCTCACGGCCAGGACGTTCCTTGTGAGTGCAGACCTAGGCTCGGAATTTGCGATTAATGAGAGACTTTGTCATCTCCGTCTTGCCCAAATTTGCCTGCAGTATCTGGCTCTAGGTGAAATGAAACCTCCACGAGCACGACGATCAAGCAGAACCCTGATGCTGGCTCCTAAGCGATCCCCTTTCGTATCCTACGTATGTCCGTCCTTCTCAGAGCACATGCGTCAAACTACGTCCAACAACAATATTTTACCCCGGCTTCTTGACACATTCTTGAGGACAAATGTGTTATCGTGGATTGAGCACATTGCACAAACTGGAAATCTTTATTACCTGTCCCGAACTGCGAATTCTGTGAAGAATTATCTGCAAAGACAGGTTTCACATATGCCCCCATTGGGCGAGGAAATACAATTGGCGGAATCGTGGGTAATTGACCTCCATAGACTCGTTGCGAAATTTGGAAGTAACCTTGTTGCGACTCCGTCTTCAATTTATTGGCTCATCCCCCCTTTTTGTCCTGCCTCCTCTGCTATTTCATCCAACTTTGGATCACGATCAAGAGGAATTCAAGTGAAGGGTCTAACAGATACCGGCTGGGATGACCGGCTATCCTGCATCGATTCCCAGGACAAGCAGGCGATATCTGTGGCTTGTGGCGAAAGCATATTTGCTATCGGTTTACAACCAGGGCAAATTGTGCTTTGTCACAGTGCGACTTGCCAAGAATGGAAAAGACTAAACCATGGCGAGTCTCTCAGACACCTGAGATTTGACAGCGCCGGCACGATACTTGGATCAGCGGGTAGGAGGGATTTGAAGATCTGGGACATTGAAACGGAGGTCATACTATGGCGTTTCACCACCGCCCACGAGATCCTCACATTTACATTCACAGCTAACGATAAAATGCTTACGGCAGCAACAAGAGCAAACTCTACTTGTCGTTGGAGTTTAGAGACTGGCATGGAGATTGAGGAATGTCCTTGGACAGGAAGTTTCGATGACGAGGGGCAGTTCCGACGTCCTCCGCTGACTGCGACTTTCAGTCCGGACCAGTCTCTTCTCGCAATTGTTTATAGAGGGCGGCCGATCAGTCTTTGGGATCTGGAAGGCCAGTCACTACACGGCCTCATTGGCAGAGAGTCCGATCCAAGTTCGCTGGCGTTAGGAACGAACACCTCCCCGGCATCTCTTGTCTTCAATTCTAACGAATCAGTTCCACTACTTGCCGTAGCGTATGAGGATGGAGACTTGTGCCTCTTCGACTACGAGGATGTCAGGCTTATCAAGCTGTTGGAAGCGAATGCTCAGATCGTTGCCTGTAGCCCCGATGGATTAACGTTGGCAACAGGAAACTCCGCCGGAATGGTACAGCTCATGGAGTTCGAGACCTTGCAGCTGCTTTACCGAGTCAATGCTGTTGACTACGGAATCCGCTCTCTTGCATTCAGTGGTGATAATTTGCGCTTCCTGGATGTTAGAGGGACTCAATGCAATGTCTGGGAACCGGCCGTCCTATCTGGACTGGCAAGAAAAGACGACGCCTCTACTATTGCAGCTCCAGTTGAGCCGAGAATTATAGGTATATCAGATGGGGAAGTTGAGATTACTACCATAACACTCGAAGATTCTGGAGACTATTTCTTCATTGGAAAATCTGACGGTACGGTGTGTGTATACGATACTCAAAACGGCCAGCAAAAGAAGGTATTGTACCGCCACACTTACCAAATCCCTGTCACATCCACCATCTGGGGTAATAAACGCAATATCCTTGTTACTGCGGATGCTGCCAGTAGGTTCATTGTTTGTACTTTGGCTCAAGATAGATCAACTGGCTGGACTTTACTCGAAAGACTGTTGGACACTCATTCCGAATTTGCCATTCTTCAAGTTTTGTTGCATCCAAGCGATGATCAATTGTTGGTGTCGACGCCCAAGTCAGACACGGTCTGGGACATTTCTACCAAAACCAAAATTTCGACAGCCTCTTATACCTCTCGCGAGCCGTTCGATTGGGTTAATCACCCTCAAAATCTGAAGGAACGCATTCTCATCGGAACTACGGGCGCGAGCATCTGGAATTGGGAGTCTTCTACCATAACCACGTCGGCAGACAAATTGCAGCTGAACAGCAACATGACGACCATCAAGAGTGAGGGTGTCAAGAACGTGATTCAATCATCAGGCGGCTGCAGAATTGCCGTCGAGTTTTCTAAGTTGTATGGCGAGCGCTCTACCACACAAATGCTCATCTTCGAGAGCACAAGCTTCCGCCCGCAAGCTGAGGCGCTTATCCCAATCCAAGAGTACCAGGCCATCAGCCAGAGAGTACTGCACCTCATTGGACCTTATGGATCGAAGCTAGTGTTCCTGGACAGGGACTTGTGGGTCTGCTCAGTTGACATTGAAAAGAGCAAAGGCGGATATACCTATATCCGGCATTTCTTTATACCCTCGGACTGGCATAGCCAGCAGAGGAATCTGAACACGAGAATTACAAGCAAGGGCGATATACTCTTTGTCAAGGTCGAGGAAATTGCAGTAATTAAAAACGGTCTAGAGTTTGAGGAGGTAGTGTCTATCTCTCCGGGTTCATAACTATCCAGGGGATCTTGTACTGTATTTGTCCATGTATGTAAATATTATTTTAGCTGTAGCTATGTCTACTTAACCGGGCAAATTTTATAACAAGTTCTATTGTTGCAGTTTCCATTACGGGAAGAAGGTAGAGATTTGAGACTCGGAAATAACACGCTTGTCCTTGACCAACTGCACGAGCGTGCGATTGTAAATGCAGTCAATGCCCAGGTCCGCACCCCGCGCCACTATGTAGCCGTTGATGTAGTCCACCTCTGTCTTCCTTCCCGCACGCATATCCTGAAGCATCGAGCTGATATTCTTGCCCGTCTTGATCGCTACGCTCCTGACAAGCTCTTCTAAGATAGGCTGCGAAAAGCGCGATTCTACCGCATTATCCTTCGAGCCCGCGAGCGCGCGCACACGGCCGACGCTTCCGCAAGCAGCTGCTGCATCAGTGCAGCGATAGGAGGGTGGCCAAAAAGCTGTCTATTGTAGCAGTCGAAAATGGCGGTTAGAGGGTTGATCATGGCGTTGATGATGAGTTTTTCGAGTTGCGCATGGAAGAGGTCGGAGGGCGTTACAGCCGTGGCCGCGAGGACAGGGGCGCTAAGAATTTGTTGCAATAAATATCGCGAGGTTTCCGGCACACTGGCTACTGGGTCTTCGGGAGCTGTTTCACAACTTAGAGGAAGGACGGCACCGATGGCGGTGGTGCCAAAGCCAGCATGCACTACGGAGAAGGGGCCGGTATTGTAGACGCCATGGCTGGTGATACTGGCGAGGTAGTGCGGGCGTGCAGAGAGGGCGGGGAAGAGCAAGGCGTTAACTTCTTCAATTATGCCTACAAAGGGCACAATGTTAGCATGCAATCTAGACGTACTCTCTCGTAAGCCCATGAAGGAGGCCGTAAGATGTTTATCTACCTATACCATTCTGGAGAAAGAGTATGGTCGACTCGTTGGTCAGACGGTGCTTGAAAGGTTGAATTGCTCCCGTCGTGGCGTGCGTCTTGGTCGCCACGACAAGATTCTTGATGATGCCGCTCGTATTCGCATCGCCGCTGTCTCTTGAGACCGCCTCAGTTGCAAAATCGCGCTGCTTGTCGGATAGGCCGTTTGTAACGACATCAATACATCGGCCAGCCTGATTCCAATCAGAAACTAGTCCTGGACGATGGAATAGTAGCGTGACTGGTGACGCTGATGAGGATTTGGCAAGCGAGTGGGCAAACAGTTTACCGATATTTCCAACCCCTAGGATATGGATAGGTTCGCCCTCGGTGTGATTTGGAGTTGTCGAAAATGACCTTCGCCCGGAGTCGTGACGGAGAGACGCAACGATGTGGTGGGATAGGTCTAGGAATGGCAAGCGGTGTCTAAGTGTAGTTGCTAATGGTTGTAGCGGCGTGCGCATATTACCTCTTATTCGGTGTGAATGGCTCGCAGGCAGAGCTAGGTAAAGCAAAGCCAGAGAGTTGGTTGACGAAACAGGAATATTTCCAAGTCAGGCACTAGCCAATCGGCCCATATGCATCCGACCGCCCACTACCAACAGTGCCGGGCCGACCCAACTTGCACTGAAGAACGCCAGAATCTTCATTCAAATTTTTCTGAAATGCTAGTAAGTTGGTACTATAAAGCTTTACTAGAAATATCTGAAGATTCTGGCAGTGTTTTGCGAAATAAAATGAAATATTCCTAAGCATACTCTGTCAGTCAAATTGACGGAAGAAAGTCGGTTTTCTTCAGCCAAAATAATTGAGGTACAGAGAAAATGTATACAGCTCACCTGCAAAATAGCTTACACAGGGAGTATTTCCAAAAAATTCTACTGCATGCCAGAGTTAATGGAATTGACCCAAGGTTTACCATATAGCATGGCCATTTGTAGTATATTTTTGTAAGCTCTGTTTGAATTTTTCGGATGTGACTGTTCAGCTACCGCGGAACTGGGGTGCGCGAATCTTTTTGGCCTAACGCTGAAAAATGCGCTCGGCTAGTAACCTCTCGAACTGTCAAGATTCGTGCCTCTTCACATAGAATTTACCTGCGCATTGCATCAACGATGTACGCAGTACCGCGTACCGATCGCCGAACCTGTTACTAAATCAAATATCTTTTTTTGGCGAATAAATTCATCGAATTAGTGTTGGGCCTATCACATTTTGTAGCTGCGCTTGTATCTGAGGGGTTGCTTCAACATCTCGTCACTTCGGGGACTATCCAAGTCACTTTCCCCTACTTTTCCCCATCTAGGGATCCGCCGTCCCATAGATAGGCCACAAGTGGATGGCTGCGAAACTAATTATCTAAAGGCTTGTTCTTGAACGTATCGAGGCCTGCGCTTCGAGGCAGAAGTTGTCATGGAAACGCGGCAGCGTGATCTAGAGCAGCTTCCGACTATAGCAACCGTAGAGAAGGCCACGACCGGGATCGATCCCAATCTTGTGAGCCTGTTCTGTTGTTATTTACTGTCGTTGGCTGATTTTGCTCTCAAAGGTCACATGGGATGGGCTCGATGATACTGCTAATCCTAAAAACTGGAGCAACCAAAAGCGCTGGGGGATCACAGTATTGATTTCATTGTTTATGTTTGTTTCTCCAGTATCGTCGTCTATGGTGGCTCCCGCGCTTGATGTTATCATGTCTGATTTTGCTATTCAAACTCGGTTTGAGGTGCAAATGGTTCTTTCTATCTTCATTCTTGCTTCTGCGGTAGGACCACTCATTGTGAGTCCTTTATCAGAGGTCTATGGTCGTCGGCCAGTTTTGCAAATAACTTGCCTATTTTACTTAATCTTCAATTTAGCATGTGGGTTCTGTCAGACTAGTGGACAACTTTTGGCGTTTAGGTGTGAATTTGCTACATGTCAATTCCTGGTAGTAGCGCTCTAACATACTCTTAGGTTTCTAAGCGGCCTTGGAGGCAGTGCTCCTTCCATTGGAGGTGGCATCTTAGCAGACTGCTGGAGGGCTGAAGAACGCGGAAAATCTCTCAGTTTCTACTATATATTCCCTCTTCTTGGGCCTGCAGTTGGCCCAATTATCGGAGGGTTCATCGTTCGGTATAGCGATTGGCGATGGATGTTTTATGCAACATCTATATTGGACGTCACCATCCAGGTTGTTGGTCTCTTCACTTTTCCCGAGACATATGCTCCCGAGATCCTCAGACGAAAAGCTGCGAGGCTGAGGACTGAAACGGGAAATCTGGCTCTTCACGCAGAATGCGAACAGCTAGACAAAGGGGTCAGCTATATTCTGACTCAGGCCCTCATACGGCCATGTAAACTCTTAGGCACACAGGTCATCATTCAGATCTTAGCTCTATATACGGCATACATCTATGGGTTAATGTACCTTGCGTTGTCGACGTTTCCGGCTGTTTGGGTCGACATTTACGACGAAAGCGCTGACATTGCCGGTCTCAATTACATGTCCCTGGCCATTGGCTTTTCTTTAGGCACACAAGTCTGTGCGCCAATTAATGACTACGTATGCTCAAAAGAACACCCCACTCGCTATATTTAATTCTGTTTTCAGCACGTTTACATGAATACTTTCAGCTAAATGCTACGCAGATTTACTCTAAGCTTAAAGTTCGAAATTATGAAGTTGGCTTGCCTGAGCATCGCGTCCCGCTCATGGTTCCTGGTGCTCTCCTTGTTCCAATCGGGTTCTTCTGGTACGGCTGGTCGATCCACTCAAGATTACATTGGATAATGCCCAATATAGGAGCAATGCTTTTTGCATCCGGTATTATTATCGGCATGCAGTGTATCACTTCCTACATTATAGATGCGTACAGCCTCTACGCGGCTTCCGCTCTGGCTGCGACGACCGTTATGAGGGCATTGGCAGGCTTTGGTGGGATGCGCTATTTCTCTCTTTATATGTTAAGACTGGTCAGAGTATGGCGCTAATTCGATACTGTGCAGGGTTCCCGCTTTTTGCGCCGTACATGTATCAGGCTCTGCAGCATGGATGGGGCAATTCGGTGCTGGCGTTCACTGCTATTGTAATTGGGTGGCCTGCTCCTATTTTACTTTGGAAATTCGGGGCAAGGCTCCGAGCAAGATCCCAGTATGCTTATGGCAGCGGTGAGTGACGCAACTGCTCGATGGGAAATGCCATTTTGCCTTTCATATCATCTGCATTAAGCAAGTTGCAAGACCCTTTCCCGAGCTTTCATGATAGGCCCCTACGCGCACACGGAACGCTCTTGTGCGTGTTTTATGTATGTACAGTGGGGGTCAATAACTAACTAGACGCATCGTGAAGCGAACTCAAGAAAAATTATCAAGCCAATGATTAATTAGCCCACAACAGCCACTTCTCAGGAAATGTGACAATCTTTTGATAGAGTGACACTCTTGAGGCATTATTACATGCTTTTAAGTAATTTTTAAAAGTCCTGTAGTGTACTCTTCTCCCAGCAAATCGTTACTACTGTTGCGTACACATTTTGCCCTTCAAATCCTTCATGAGGCGTTGCGATATACTTTATGCTATAAGGTTTCTGTGGAATTGATATTTGGGCACTAATTAGCCATTTGATCTGATATCTGAGTAGTAAATGTGTTGGTAGAACTGTTACCTTGAATTGGTAGGATGGTTGAGGTCACTTTTAGAGTATACTTTCCTGGCACCCCCGAAACATCTTACTAAACAACACTTTCGCTGCTACTTAACATAGATTTTGTATTAAGCATGACCTCCTGTAAATTTTGGTATTATCTGTAAGTGTATATGACAGGAATTACTAATGTTATGAAGAATTCAAATGGCAGTTGAATTTGGCTACGTGTCCGGTTACTTGTTGACCCCCGCTGTACATGCATTTGTGCCTCAAACGGGTAACTGGTCTCCATAATAGTGTGTAAGGGTTGATTTAGGCAACATGCCTGATTGAGTTTTGAGCTAAATAGTTTGTTGAGCTGGGAGACATGTACTAGTACGTGCCGCGACTTCTGCAGTAATCGAGGGTCCCGCTCGCGCGGCCTTGACATGGTTACCATCCATACTTTGAGCCTTAACGTCGTCCCATCGTCGCGGCGACGTCGCACATAGAAAGCCCACGCTGGGAGCTACCGAATGATACTAGTTTCGTCCCTCTACGAGATATCTAGGAGCCGCGCCGACATCGCGACGACTTCAGCCCCTCGTTACGCAGACAGCCGTCACACTGATCTAGCAATCCCGAGGGCCTGCGAGCGGTGAGTCCTATCAGGGGCATTGTATCCTCACCATCCGACATCAATGAGGAGGATTTGCGGTTCATCTATACGGTACGGAGTACGAGGCATATGGAGTATAGCTGGTACGTCATAGTGCAGATGAGGCTCTTGGGTCGACAGCAATTCCCGATTTCCTGGATAGCTACTCTATAAAGTATGGTCGATGGCAGGGGTTTTTCCGCCTTCAAGCCAAGCGAGATCCGTGTTCTCGGTGAACCAGTCAACCCCAGTCAACCGAGAACGTGCTCCAATGTTCGCTTATGATTGGCCAATTTCAACCTCAAAGCCCCGTTCCCCAGTTCACCTTCGTGCTTCCTCCTCTCCGTATGTCACCAGCGCACTTCAGATTTGATGCCTGCGATTATCGGACATCCCACGAGGCGGTCTGCTCCTTTTACGCGAGGGACGGCCGTATCACGAGTAGATTGCGGATCAGGGCAATTGTCCCCATTCGCGTACGGAATATAGTAACCATTTTCTAGCGTGAGGCATCCGTCTACATTAGTAGATGAGTTGCTCCCGCCATACAGAGCACCACCGGTGTTGTGTCGTGTGCCTCCCTACCACATTGGGCCCCGCCTTTCAGGCAGACCCACCCAAGCCGACCCATGCTAACCTAAGAAAGTATGCAAGTTGGGATGTGGGGCTGGTCCCGAAAAAAGAAAGCTTACTTCGATGTGTACGAAGTACGGAGGACATTGCTTAGCCCACCTCGCCATGCCCTGACACATAAATGTCGAGCCACCGTCCGACAATTATGTTGTCCCTTCCTCTTCTCGTCGCTCCGCCTCGTGGCAAACATATTCCGCCTCCTGAAATTCGGCCTTTGACTGTCCCTTCTTTGGAGGCTTACGGAGTAGACTTCCAACTTCGAGAAAACTCTCTCACAAACAACGAGCCGCACCCCGCGTATGCCATCCTACCCCAACCCCACACGTTGTCGTTGAGCCTCCTCAGCCAGCTTCCATAACTACCATAGCGCTGTGCCTTTCACGTCGAGGCGCCCATTTCCTCTGTGAGCCCAAGGGCCATATGAAATGCACGCAATCCGCTGTTCTGACCACCATGCTAACGTTAATATCGCCTGTGCAGTTGACCATCCTTCCCGCGCGTCTCGACCGTCCCGATGGCCCAGAAAACTCCAGGTGGCAATGCCGCTTTCCACAACTTCCACAATGACTACGCGCACATCGCGGACCCGAATGAGCGCCGTCGTCTCGCCCTCGCCGAGATCGACAAGGCACCATTCGGTTGGTACCACGTTCGCGCTATCGTCGTCGCCGGCGTTGGTTTCTTCACCGATGCCTACGACATCTTCGCCATCAACATGGTGACCCAGATGTTGGGATTGGTCTACTGGCAGAAGTCGAACCAGGGCAAGATTCCAAGCCAATCGGATACCGCCATTAAAGTCGCAACGTCTGCGGGTACGGTCATCGGCCAGGTCGGTTTCGGGGCCTTGGCCGACGTGGTTGGACGTAGGAGGATGTATGGCCTTGTGCTACTGATCATCATCTTTGCGACTTTGGCTCAGGCTCTCACGGCACCTTCGGCGGCTATGTCTTTCACCGGTCTCATCATATTCTGGCGCGTACTCATGGGGGTCGGTATTGGTGGTGACTACCCCTTATCCTCCATCATTACCTCAGAGTAAGTTTGCCATCTTTGTCCCATATTTCCAAAGCGCGTTCTGCTAAACCCGGAACTAGGTTCGCCACGACGAAATGGAGGGGAGCCATGATGGCGGCCGTGTTCGCGATGCAGGGCATGGGTCAATTCGTTGCTGCCCTGGTGGCTCTCATCGCCACCGCCGGATTCAAAGAGTCCCTCAAGACAGCCAAGGCTGCTAATAGCTGCAGTGGAGTGTGCAACATTGCCGTGGACAAGATCTGGCGCGTTGTCATCGGCTTTGGCGCCGTTCCGGGGTGCGTTGCATTGTATTATCGTCTTACCATTCCCGAGACCCCTCGATACACCTTCGATGTCGCCCGCGACGTTGAGAAAGCCGCAACCGATATCGAGGCTTATATGGCTGGGCAGGCTGAAGGGCACCCTGATGAGATCCGCCGCTTGCGCAATCTCCAGGAAAACGCCAATGAGATCGCCATCCCGAAGGCTAGCTGGGCCGACTTCCGGGCTCACTACGGCCAGTGGAAGAACGGAAAGGTCCTGCTCGGAACAGCGGGCTCATGGTTCTTCTTAGACGTAGCCTTCTATGGCCTTGGCCTGAACAACTCCATCATTCTCCAGACTATCGGCTATGCCGGGGGCAAGAACGTCTACGAAATCTTGTACAATACTGCCGTCGGTAACTTGATCATCGTCTGTGCCGGCGCCATTCCAGGCTACTGGATGACCGTTGCCACCGTCGATACCTTTGGGCGCAAGACAATTCAATTGATGGGTTTCATCCTGCTTACTATTCTCTTCTGCATCATCGGGTTCGCGTATCACAAGCTCCCGCATCGGGCGCTCCTTGCTCTCTACGTTTTCTGCCAATTCTTCTTCAACTTCGGTACGTTGCAAGCCCCACGTACAGCGCTGCTCTATTTTAAATACTCTGCTGACAAATGTCCCCCAGGACCTAATGCTACCACCTTCATTGTTCCTGGCGAGTGTTTCCCGACCCGTTACCGATCTACGTCTCACGGCGTCTCCGCTGGCTCTGGCAAGCTTGGCGCCATCATCGCTCAGGTTGTGTTTGGCCCGCTCAAGGGCAAGGGGGCCTC
The DNA here is from genome assembly GCA_022345685.2 of Nothomitra cinnamomea. NCBI lineage: Eukaryota > Fungi > Ascomycota > Geoglossomycetes > Nothomitra > Nothomitra cinnamomea. The sequence continues at coordinate 32,315 of JAJDMX020000132.1, read as the reverse complement.
CAAGAACTGCGTCGGAGGGGCTTGCAACCCGTGGCTCAACCACGTCATGCAGATATTTGCTCTCTTCATGTTCTGCGGTATCTTCACTACGCTTCTCATTCCCGAGACCAAACGCAAGACCCTTGAAGAGCTCGCCGGTGAGGTCCCGGGAACCGCCAACTATGACGGCGTTTCCGGTGGTCCCCAAGTGGTCACGGAGAAGATAGAGCGCAGCAGCAACGACAGAATTGCCCCAACCGAAGACGCCAAGGCTGTCTAAGTCTCCACCTTCGTACCATTCAATTTTTTCCCTTGGCTCTCTCTTCCCCGCGGCCTCGGTTCCTGTGCATGGTGGTGCGAGATAGCTTGATAGGCCGGCATGTTTTGGTTTTCGGGAGACTACGGAGCGGGGCGATGCAATCTTTACCTGCGGTCACTTTACACTCAAGGCAGCAACGTGGGACGTGTGATACCTCGCATTCTATGAAATCAAGGATAAAGCTTATTCACACTCTAAAAAATCAAGGGTAGAGCTTATTCGCATTCTATGCATTCTATAAAATCAAGAATGAAGCTTATTTCCACGCTCAGCAAACTTCCAAAAGACCATTCTGCTCGATATCGCTGAGGCATTTTACTTTTCCCTCGTCCTGTCGGGACACACGACATGCCCCGGAACAGGAAAGCGAGCACGCGACCAAAACTCGAAAAAAGAAAAAAAGAAAAGAATGTTAAGCCGTTAGGTGCACGGAAGGTCATCAATCGCGCCTTACCTCATGTTTTTATTTTTCCGGCTGTAGAACCCTGTGGTCCGCGCTGCATGCCCCCGCACACCACCAGTGGAAATGCTGCGCCAAGAGTTCGAGACCGCGACCCACTTTCGACATTTCACAAGCTCTTACGGAAATCAATTTCCAACTAATACCGCAATTAAAGTGCTCGGTAGGCCTGCCGTAAGCAATTTAGGTTTCCTTTTGTGCTTTTGTAGTCCAGTTGGATGGGGGCCCTTCTTTGCTATTGAGACATACGTGGGGCTGATTTCGCGGAATTGTGTTCCGCTTTAAGACCGCTTTCGTACAGCTCGAAGATCCGCAGAGAGGGTACGATGTGTAGATATCTCGAGGATATGTAAAATGGGGTTCTATCGGTAGGGGTTGACGCTAGCTATTAGAAACTATATTCACTTCGGTAGTGGGGGGACACTGTCGAGCTCAATGGGAAATGGAATCCAAAGAACTATTCGCTGCCCCTCTTAAGCCTGATGGAGTGGAAGTTCCGCCAAGGCTTGAGCCACGTGGCGTGACTGCGCCACGACGACTACGCATATATCAACGCCATGTCCTGATATACAGGTACTTCTCTTCTCGACCTCGGAATTGTTTAGGATTCGGTGGGGGAGGTTCTCGGGATCTGTTGCAGAGCATCCTTCAAGGGTATCGTCGGAATCTTGCCCGACAAGACAGTACCTAGAGAAATATTAGAAAGGCTCGATTCGATATATATAGTAGGAGGAGGTCACTTGGAGATTGGAGATCGGGATCGAGACTGGGAGGCGAGACGAGAACAGGGGAAAACACAATGGAAACGCCTTTGAACTGGTGGACCTTCTTCTGCCAGCAACTACGTCATCTCTAGATGCTCTTCAAACTTAAGATCAACGGAAGGTCCTCAATATAGTGGACTCCCTACGACAATGCGACATCGACGATATAATGCCGTTGCCGCGACTGGCCGTCTGTGTTAACTAATCGCCAGGAAAGAGTTCAGTGTTGGAAGCCATAACGGAGATTTCATTCCCACGCAGAGAGAATCTCTGCACTCGATTCGCAACGGAGATTGTTCTCAACCGTGTACACAGTGTCAACCTTGACGGCAGCCGGACTCGGCATCATAACGAAGCCAGACGACTTCCCCCCGGTTCCGAAAGCGAAAAGCCCTTTGTGTCTCTGGCTCGGAATGAAGAGAAAGTGGTCACCTTCAAACTGGGCTGGCACGTTCTCAAGAATCGGGGCTTCAAGGAGCACGAACACACATTCGGTCGATGCAGTGGGTCTGAGGCGAGCTTCTTCAACAAGGGTATATGGGTCGATCTTCCTCGCGACAATGTCGACAGCGAGGATGCACTCCGAAATGGCTGTGGAGCTCTCCGTGCAGAATTACTACTTCACGTTTCTTTTTGTGCAAGTTTTCCTGGTAGTCTCTCTTTCTGCGGGGCTCACTACAGTCATTGAGAAACTGATGAGCAATGCCACTTTCGTGCCAGCAGCTTTTGCGAAGAACTTGCCAAAGGCGAGCAACTATTTCTTCTCCTACATGTTGTTGCAAGCCCTATCTGTGAGTGCCGCGGCACTGTTGCAGGTTAGCAGTTTAGTTAATTGGCTTGTTTTTACGCCTCTCCTAGTTCGTACTGCTGGGCAATATCGGATGAGGCAAACTGATCTGCCATGGACTCAGTGGGTGCGTTCTTTCTAGTCTATACGAACTTGGCTTGCATTAGTTTGTCATTTCGGGTCACGTTACGTGGGCCCTCAAGACTGATGTTACAGACAGATCTTATTTATTCAGTAATTTCACCACTGACCCTCACCTTCAACGTCATCGCGATCAGTTTGTTCTTCCTTGTATATTGATACAACACACTCTACGCCTCAAGGTTTTAATTCGACACTGGAGGCCTGTTCTATCCCAAAGCCATCAAGCAGTTGTTTACCGGCTTCTACTTTGCGGAGGCCAGCTTGATTGGCCTCTTTTTCTCGCTAGGGATGTTCGCGGAGGGGCGTCAATAAAGTGCAAGGAATAGCCATGGTCACTATCACCATTTTTATAGTTCTCTATCAACACATTCTGAATCGGGCGTTTGGACCACCTTTACAATATCTACCAGTTACGGTGAAGGAGAATGTTTTCTCATGCGACGAACGGAGCGTGAGGCCACTGCAAAAGCAACCCGTTGACGAGCTTCAAGCCTTTGATACAGCAAGTCTATTCTAACACCAAGCGTTTCGTGCTGAGAGACCCGTCATCAGAATCCCTACAGATGTCTTGGGTATCAGAAGAAGCGAGATACAGCAAATACGGACGTTTAGCAAGCTAATCTATATCAACGACACAGATGTCACCAGGGATTGAAGGGTCTTATCAAGCCCTACGTAATCACTGCGAGCGCGGGGCTTAGCCTGGAGGAGTACGCAGTAGTACTATTACACGGATCAAATAGAGAAGGCAATACGTCATTCACCACCCATGACGCTGTTCAAGTGCTAAAGCGGACGCAAATACTGAGTCGGGCACAATTTAAGAAGAAATTTTCCCTCGAAACTACTTGAAGATGCCAATGCCCCCACTCCTACCTTTCTCCAGCACTTGCTTCAGGTATATCAGTCAACTCAACGCACTTTGACATTGACTCTGGATATAGGATTAGCTGCATTCCTAGCCCACTCCATGACTACGGCACAGCAGTCTTCTCTCTTCAATATCCCCTTGGAACTTTGCCTCCAGGTTTACGGCGAAGTTTTGCAAACCAACGGCACCACTACGTTCACCCCCCCTCCCACTCGTTCAAGAGCGGATGCCCCAATCCTCTTCTCACATGCCGTAAGGTCTACGACGAAGCTCTACCCATTCTCTACCGCTTATCCAAGATCAGCTTCGCGGATGATGGTGATGAGATGAGCAGGGAGACTTCCATCCTCAAGTTCCTGCAGAACCTGGGTCAGCCGGCTCAAGCTGCGATCTGGACTTTGCGAATTAATTTTGCAAGCGGCACTAGGAATGCGGATCAGAAGTCGAGAATGTAGTACGAGCTAAAGCGAGACAAGAACGGGACAGGGTGAGACGGAGGAGCTTCTAGACCAGTATGCTAGAGGGGTCTGCATGGTTCTTCAGTTGTTGTGGGATGATGGCAGGGGTTTGAGGGAGTTGGAGATTATTTTTCCGGGGAGGGGGTTGGATTTCCCGATGACGGAATTATATGATTGGGATAATATTATCTGCACGGGTTTCTTCATGGAGAGGACGAAGATCCAGGAAAAGTTAGGAAGATGGAAAGGCTTGAGGACACTTATGATTGGAGGTACGATAGAGTTCCAAGTCGTGGAGAGGGTTACTGTAGCCATGGGAGTCAACAAAGTCGCAATCACTTGGGCTATAGAAAATTTCTGTCGTGCCACTCGGTGACAATATTTGCGGGATACTAAAAACTGGTGATTGAAAATGCGTGGAGGCAGGGCGAAATATTAGCGATGGTGTTGAGGCTGTAAGTCGGCCAACCGTGTTGCAGACCGAGTGATAGAAAAGAAATGGTAGTGCCAAAAATGGGTCCCCATACGAAGAAAGAGGAATTGACAGGGAGAAGGAATCAGCGGAAGACCATCGCTTTTCGATTGTGGAATCGACAGATGTGCTGTAGCGGGATCTAAAGAAATATATATCTTCCAGTTTCTTATTCTACTTTAGCAATGCGACATGATTCAACATGAGCGACTAGGATATAGTATCCCAATGATAGAGGCAACAAAGTGCTACAGTAAACCACAAGGTACATTTCTACCCCGTCTTCAGCTCTATTACCGTCAGCTATGCTACAGTCTCTGGGGTCCCTCATCGGGCTGTCAAGGATCCATTCCCAGCCGCGCCTTAGTATGATGCCTCGCAATTCTCGATTGGGGATTAGGCCATCTGAGCTCCATTTCAAGTCCATCTTCGTCACCACTGCCGGGAACATTACATCGTCTCCACACCTTTTCAATCGCCATGTGAGTGGGTACCCTTGTAACTGGTTCAGACATCGTCGTTGTTTTCCTTATCGTAACCTTCTTATCCTTACTAACAAATATCGATATCTTCGTCTCGCATTCCGTTTTAGCCTGGACTCTTCTTTGCTCTATCCCATCACCTTGCTCTGTTTCATCATCCGCTTTTCGCTTCCGCGCCATAGGGTGTACATACATCTTCTCCGAGTAAGTTAATTTGGACATTAGGAAGCTCAATGGGACCTCCGACCTGCCCACCCCAGCCCCAGTCAACGCTCCCAACTCCCAATTTTGATGGGTAGATGGAATTGCTAATTGAGGACCCGGGCGCGGGCGCGTCGCCGCGCGAGATGCTAGCTGGGGGTTGGGACGGGGGTGCGGTAGCTGGTTATTTATATATGAGGTATGTAATTTGACCACGGCACAGTCGCATAAACCCCCAACGGAACATGTCGAAGGCTAGCAAAAGACTCAACAACAAGATACAACCTCGCAGCCACGTAAAATGGAATATTCAATACCAGAGGCATGAAGCTCGACCAAGACGCTAGCGTCAGCCATATATATGTCCACGAGTCTTGATCAGATAACTGTGCCACGGACCAGAAAAGCTGCCCGAGCCAGAAGGATATGGACGAGAGTATCAAATCGAAACAGGAGGCCTTCCATAAGATCTCCTCCTTCTTCGTTGCAAATTGGAATCGCCACGCCAAGAGGTGCACTGCTCCGTAAATCACAGGGAGGAGAGAGAGCATGAACCCTTCGAATGCCCGGTGGGGCTCTTCCTTGAACGCAGCTTTCATCGAGCCCAATGCGCCACTAATGCTGCGTGAGGATGTTGGTGCAAGGTTGGGAACGCCCAGAGAGATGTAGTTTGTATTTTTCCTGATTCCTAAGGACTCAAAGATCTCGTGCAAGGAACTAGTCATGCTGGTGTCTTGGGGGATTTCGATAGTCTCTCGTCTGATGAAAGTGGCGACGTATCTCCAGCGGTTAATATCCTTCTCAGACAGATAGAGCTTACGCTGTAAACGGACTCGATGCGTTTTCTTTCGGAGGTTGGCTCTCTCGATCCTGTCAAAGTATTCGAACCCAGGTCCGATACGGTTCGGAAGGTGTTGCCCGCTCCTCAAGGACACTACGGCCTGGTATTTCTCGTCAAGTCTCCAGGATTCTTTTTGTCGCTCTTCAAAGTCGAGTGACTGGAAGGTGTTGAGGCGTTCTCCCTCACGCAGTTTTGGCTTACTTTCCACGGCTGCATCGCCAACTCCTATCTTATAGTTTATTACGTCTGGTACGCTGGTGGGATCTTCGTGGGGGTCTCCTGATGTCGATTTGTAGAGTTGGAGTGAGTCAGCTTCGGCGAGAGATTTTAGGGTTCGAAATTTCTTCCAGGGTTTAGCGCAAGGAGATACCATAAGTAGCATCGCGATGGGCTCCTTGATATCAAGCATACTGACGAGGGTTGGATCCCTGATATCGAGAGGTTTCTGTACGATATTAGTTGCGGGTCGAATTTTCCTCTATGGAGACAGACCTTGAACCAAAGAGTGTACATAACCAGTGCACAGACAACATGCACGAGGGTGTGAATCTCGAGCAAACTCAACGGGAATCCCGACACATTCCTCCCGATACAATTGACAATCAGCCAGCTCACTTGAGTAATGACGAGCGTCTTTGCCAAAACGTCCGCCTTGCTCTTGTCTTTGATTGACTCGTTGGAGATATCAAGGAAGTGACCGTATTGGGCGAGGGCAATGATACCGGGCGCGCTGAGTGTGACTCGAGAGAGATCATTGTGAAGCTGGCTTACATTTACCACAAAGCCACCCATTACAGCATAGAATCCATAGGTCATGTCATAACTCGATCTATAGCGGCCCACCTGATTTGGCTGGAGACTATGGTTAGCTAACTCAGCATTCCAAGTCCAGGCGGGAAGAGTAAATTACCTTAGGGCCCTCATCATGTAGTTTCAGAGAATTCAGCTCCCGGGTGACCTTTCTCGCCTGAGACCATTGGTGAAAAGCCGTATAAACCACGATCTCAGGAGCGACAATTGCGACGAGCACCCATTTCGTTTTCCGCACATAGAACGCGAAGTGCCCCTCCTCCGGGGGAGGAATATTCAAGTGAATCGCGGTGTAAACACATAACGTAAGTGTTACTACGCAGCTCCATAGGACATCTGACGTGCCTCTCACACCAGCTGTCGGCATCCATGAGGGTGCGATTTCTTGATGAAGCGCGGTGTGGTTGCTAAGCGAAGCGAACAACTCATTGTTGATGTCTGATAAGGGAGCTGCATTCGTAGGTAAACTCCACAAGACCAGGATCGTGGCCATCACCCGATGAAGGACCATGCCCTCCACAGGAGGCACACACCGGCGTGGTGGCCATTTTGTAGGCAGCAGCAAGTAGGCTCACAAGGCTGAGAGAAGAGTCACTTTTTGAGCGGGCTGTATCTTGGGTGACCAACAGCCAATCAGATCGAATGCAGGAACCGAACACTGAGAGCGAGCACAGGGCGGCGTCACTCACTTACCCAAACGGGATAGAAGCAGAGGCGAGACCATCGCGGGTTTTGCTTTCTTGGCGCTAGGAATCATATAGACAAGCATCCACATTCGGATCATTCCGCGCAAGGCGCTGGCCCTTTCTACCCACCAAAGAGCTTTTACAGCAATGACAAAACAAAATAAAATACAATCTAGCAAAGCTCCCCTTGTGGAGCTGGTTCAGTTACCTTCGGTGGTGTTTTCTCGGCGTTTCTTACTGACAAATTACTTGAAAGATATTCTATCGGCCCGCAAAGGACGTTCACATTATTGCCAGAGTTTCACGAAAACCGCTACAGATATACTAAAGGCAATGTGCCTCTTATACACATTCGCAAGCATGGGCGTGGAGGAAGCGACATTGTGGATGAGGTTGGTTAGGGCAAGAGGAACCGGAGCGCGGAAAAGTGTGCTGAGTATGCAGGCTACTAGTTATCTTTAACTACGGAGTATAGTGAATTGTGCTCTGTAGGAGGGAAAGTTTGCATAAGCCTTCGCTTAACGTTATGTGGGAAATTTGTGTAAACTTTCTGCGCGGGGATCGGAGGATCGCCGGAGCCTTTATATCGACAACATTCCATCAAACAAGCAAGGTACCTGCATGTACGATTGCTAGGCTATCTCGAAACGAGTCCAATTACGTCCCATCGAGCATTTGTTCACCTTCATAGCGCATAGTTACGCGAAGAGTGCTATTGGCTCACAGCGGAAGGTTGTTGTGGCTACAGCAGGAAGGCGCAGAGGATACCCTGTTGTAACATTTTCGCTTAGCTTTTGGTGTAGCTTTTTTGCGTACTTCCCGCCAACCATTAGCTCTTTTCTAAATCTCTCCAGTCGCAAAGGCCTAACCGAATACCTAATGACAGCCGCGACAAGTTCAAACCGTAGGAAGAAGACCTGCCCATTCGACCTGATGCTGCCCTGAGCGTATCAAGCTTGGGACGACTGTAGAAGACGAAAACTCTCAGCGATGGAAACGGCAATGTCAAGGGCTCGACGAAGCGCCGCAGCTCTCACAATACGTGTCACCGGAACCTAGCTGTGTCAATTAGAGTATATGAGAAGATTAATCCTGCTGCGCTTGCGAGCCATGATAACCGCCCGTTTCGCAGTTTACCGAGTCCGACAGCAGACCCTGCTGTTTAACCATGCCCCTTCGGGCAAAGCGTATCCCGTGACCGACCTCGCCGCTTCTGGCATCTCCGTCGCTGTGATATCATCAACTCGATCCTACTTAGGAAATCAAACATTGGCTATAGCGCCGTCTAATTGATAGATTCTGAGGAGCTTATCTAAACAATTCTCAAGGCTCAAAAGCGGATTCGGCAGCCATAGTGCCGTTGGCGCTGCAATCCCGCGCAACATTTTATTCGTGTTCTCAGCTTAAAGCTATAAATATGTATATAGTAATTGTATTATATTACTAAATATTCTTAGCTCTTGAAATGATTATGTAATAGCTTGTAACCATATAGTATAATAGTGCCTTTCATCAGTTTATAATTTACTAGCTATTTGATTTTCTTTTCTCTTTTCTTAAATTCACTTTTATGTAGATAATATATTATTATATTCATAAAAAGTTATAACCTTTTGAGTCTTTACTATCTAATTTGATACTCTTCATGTTGTAGAATTCATAATATTTCTTTATTATTCAAATCAATAGTATAGAATAGAACAACAATATACTTATATAACTCTTTTATATTTTCTATTTATATTTATTTTGTAAAATCCTAGTCATTCAATTAATGCTGTAATATTTTCTTTATTGCTGGTACACCTTGATTACAAAAATAATTTACTACTGTAGATAATGGTTGATCTTTCTGTATATAGAGGCTGTAAATGTCTAATTTATAAGATATCTAGTTGATAGGCTGTGGGGGCATTTTGCTATGAGATATGATTACAAGTGTAAAGTGATGAGAAGGAGTAGGTTGACATGCGGAGCTAAGAATTCATTTTTGATGAGGCGAAAAATCGTTATGGCGCGTTTGCTCTTATAGGCCGCGGTAAAGGTGGCCAGATTGTATGTTTAGGGGCATAAAACAAGCAAGATTTGTCAGAAAGCGAAGGATATCTTCCACTTTTTTGTGCAAATTTTATTCACGGCGGCCATGCATAGAGCTAGGAAATCGCGTGGAAGCGGGCGCGCACTGGACCTCTAGGCGCGTTGTGAATCTGCTGGCGGCCTTCGTTGCATTTACTCGCCGTAGATACGAGAATCCTTTTGAATTGGTTCGCTTAACTAGTGACTTGGTATGCTAAACGGGCTGCAACCAAACGAGCCCATAATCTTAAACAAACGACATCTCATATTTGTATACAGACTGCGGAGTAGTTGTCGTCGGACTCCAAGTCGAACCCCTCTCCACCCATCTTCGTTGAGCTTTTCTCGGTACAGCAGTTAAATAAACTTCATCCACCAACTACCCCTTAGCCTAGAATCGTCACGAGATATGGATATTATCGATACAATTATCGGGTGCCTAACAGGGCGCACTGACGAGGCTGCCAAGCTAGTCGACGAGAAGGCCACTGTCAACTATACGGACAAGGACAAGCGGTCTGACCAAGACGTTGTAAGAGATATCCTGAACGCTCTTTGCAATGCCGAGAAGAACGGCCGCGATCTTGAGCGGATTCTACAAGATAACGTAGGGAATGTGGATGGACGGAAAACGTTGCCGAGGCCATCCTGAACGGTCTTGAGAAAATCCTTAAGGAAGGCACTCACGTAGCCCAGGCTATGAAGGAGGCCATCGAAAAGGCTACCATTGCAGCTGTAGACTTTGCGCGCGAGCACCCAGTGTATTGCACTATCATTGCCCTTGGGGTCCTAGTTATTCTCGCACCATGGGCGATCGAGGCTCTAGGGTTCGGTGAGCTGGGGCCGATTGAAGGTAAGTTTGATTCTCAAAATGTGCATAGATGGCGAGGTGGTTCTGACGCAACGTATCTAGGGACGTTTGCTTCTTGGTGGCAAGCGAGGTATGCCGGATATGTGCCAAAGGGATCTTTGTTTTCATTCTTCTAACGGCTTGGGATGACTTGGGGGAAGTGAGTGTTACAAATCAAGGAATTAGCACATCTAGACAAGAATGTTTTATCTTTATTTTTTTCAACTTCTGTAGACGAAATGGTGGTCACACAATAATCGGGGACCCCACTGGGGTCATTTAGTCATAAGCAAGGCATCCTACATATAATAAACGGATAGTCTATTAGGATCACTTAGCCATAAACATGATATCGCGTACGCTGACTACCTGGCAGTAATTATGAGACTATATCCACGAATGATTGGTTTCTATCCAAGGTAATGAATGGCAAACCATCACCACGCAATGGTATCCTTGGTATCGAAGCATACCAGCATTACATTCCATGTCATACCCGGCAGTAAGGATGACAGATCCGATTCCAAGAATCTGTCTCGCATGACTGTTGTTGAGAGTGACGAACATCCTCGCAAGAGCTCCGTGTTGTAAAAGGATCGCTAGGAGACGCTTAATCTATTCTCTAGACTATGGCCATCGCTGGTCTCTATATACTACATGTGGCACTTCTGGTTGTGTGGCCTCGCCACTATGTTGAGTGGGTTCGCCACCCCAACAACTCCAACACTCCGGGAATTACCATGCATAAGGCCGCAGATGCTGCACAGGCCATGTCTCAGCCCGGCTATAGGCCAAGAAACTGGCCAAAGCATAATCTCACACAGCGTTCTAGTCTCCTGTGGGTTGTTTTGAATCTATGCGCGGTGCCGAGTTTTGCGCAACCATAGCCGTTATTGATAAGCACCTCCGGCCAGCGAGAGACCACACTAGCAGGGCTGAACGACAAAACCTAAATAAAACATCTCGACTCAAGCCTAGGAAATTAAGCTTTCGACGTATGCTGTCCTCGCACCCTCTCCGAATACCTCCACCTCCTTGTCGACATCGAGGAAGTTAAACTATCCAAAACCTCCGCGGTAGCCATCTCCTACACATGGGGCGAACCCGACTGCTCTGGCACTGTCATGGGGCACGACGCCTACTGTGCTTATCTCTCCGTGAACCTAGGTAAAGAATGAGAAGTCAAAGAACTCGTTGTTACCTTGGCGAGGATATGTTCGAGTGGGAAAGGGCTCGGGGTGCGCACCCAGCATGCTGGATCGATCAACCCTGCATCCCCCAGACAGGCCAGGGCATCCGATACGCACTCGCGAGTATGCTCTTAATGTTGCGATAATTCGGAGCGGACGATTGTCTAATTATCTATGGCCTCAAGGGGCCTTATATAGACAGCGGTGGCGATGCCGCTGGCGCGGCCATCGCCACTACTTGCCACCACCGTGATGCGGCGAGGCGATCTCCAACACTTAATATACCGGATGCGGGGTGTCGTGGTGTTGATGCCTGAACCGCGGTGATCGTGTTCGCGGAAACAGGTGCTAGGTCACCCCCGAGGGAAAAGCGTAGGTCCTGAGGTACTCTAATGGAGTCGCGCAGATCGATTTATATAAATCCCTCCTTAACCTCCAAGATTGTATAAACAAATACGAGCTCCGCTCCTACTTCGGCCCCGCCCGGGCACGACAGGAACTCCTGTGTGGTCGGCGGGTGCGGCTTGTTCGTACGTCTGACAAGTGTTGTAGGATGAGCTTGTAAGTAGAATAGAATTAATTGAATTAGTTACAGCTATCAAGCTACGAGGTTGAGACGAGGGCGCCTTTTATAGGCGGCGGTATGCATCCCCACCATGGTGGCGATGTTAATTTGTCAGCAGGTGAACCGTCCCGAAGGTTCACCGTGCTTCAAGAACTAACTAGCTACTACTTAGGAAAATCTAGAACAAGCATTCTAGCATATGCTAGGACCTGCTCGCGAGGTATGGTTGCTCGCGATAGTTCTCAGAGTTGCGATTACCCCTGAGTGCTGTATGAGGCTTCGACTCACAAAAACGAGGAGATTCCGTGCGTGAGATATGAGGATGATTTTTTGAAGATGACTAATTATGTGAGGTTGTTCTAGAGACACGCGATGGCGACGTTTGAGCAGCGGTATTCTTTTCGGCCGTTGGGGATGGCGTGTCATGTTTTTGCGGGGAGGTGTATAATTCGTTTTGTGACGAGGCGAGGATGGCTGAGTTTCTGGCGGGGAAGACGATCACCAGGAGTCTGAGAGCGAAGTGAAAGACGGTGAGGGGGAACTCCAAGCCTTCGTGCGCCAGCACAACACCCTCGGCTCCTCCAACAGGAAAGCCACAAATCCGCCAGATTACGTGACACCCATCTGGGTCGATTGCCCGGGTTACATCCTCCCCGAGAAATACAGGTCGCCCCCTGCCCCGTTCCGCTCGAAGACGCTCCGCTAACTTGAACGTAACTACGTTGTCTCCATCTAATTGAGGTATTTTAGTAATTAGCCCCTTATATTTAGATGGTTCTTACTAAAAAATACTCAGGAAGTAGCTCGCTCGATCCTAAAGTATGAAGACGGAGCGAAGACCCTCAAGACTCCCTATGCCTAACTCAATAATTCATAGCGTAGGCTGTCCTGAGCTCCACTTCATGGAAGCACAAGCGAAGGTTCTAAGGGTGGAAATTTTGATTCTTGAAGCGGTCAACAATGTTCACTGCAACAACCGTCACCATTACATGCAAAGCTAAGGGCAAGCTTCTAAATGATACTTCTGTTTACTGGCTTTTTCAGTTCAGGTGTTGATAAAATGAGTTATTTTGTCACTTTTGTAAAGTCTCTCACCCCTCGTCAAACTAGGAGCAGCCAAAAGTAGTCCACTTCATGGTAAATTTTGCAAGTGAACTTCATCCTCGGGACGGTTTCAAGACGTGGACGGTTGCCGATCTATGTAAATGTGCATGTGTGAAGCGAAACCCCTCCTCAATTCCTGCAATGCTCCTGATGCCGGCGGGGAGGCGCCTGTTTGTTGCTTGTGAGCTCCGACTATGTTAGCTCGGACATTAAGAAGCTCAATGGGACCTCCGATTCACCCATCACAGCTCCAGTCAACGCTTCCGGCTCCCAATTTTGATGTGTATGTAGATGACAAATATCTAAGGAAACCTCTGAGCCAAAGACAAAGTGGTGATTGTGGAGTTACGGGGTGACGGACTCTCCGCCGACAGACGGGTCGAGTTGGTCTCTCTCCGGCTTAGGGAAGGGCTGTGGGTCGCTGAGGGGGTAGGGAGCTGGTATTGCAGGTTGAGGACCTGGAGGCGGGCGCGTTGTCGCGCGAGATGCTAGCCGAGGGTTGAAGGGGCTGCGGGAACTGGTTATTTATATGAGGTATATAATTTGACCACAGTAGAGTACCCCTTTTACATCTAATACAAGAATACGCTCAGGTCGAAGAAGAATATGCTTATAAGATAGTTATTCTTATACTAAGGTTGATGTGGGTCTCCGATATAAACCATATGTTAGACATGTAGAGGAATTTCCGCTAAGTTATATGATTTCTCCCCGAAATAATGGTATAGCGAGTATTCTTATACTGGACATTCTCATATCGGATTTCTGCTGTAGCTGTGCGATGTGGCGGATCCTCTGTGATACTCAAATACACCAAACTCATCCTCTCCCTCTCCCTCTGGCTCCTCATCTTCATCTTCGCCCTAATCCTCACTCACACTCCGAACACCCAACTCCCCCTCCACCGTCCGCTCAGCATCCGCTTTCGTGCCCACAACGGCCTCAGTCTCGCCATCTTCACCTTCACTCCCATCCCACGGGGGGACCGCCTCCTTTTGGAAGAGATAGAGTAGGAACTGTAGGAATTGAGGATCCATGGCCTTCGCTGGATTCGGCGGATATGTTTCCTTGGCCTGAACTGGTAGCCCTAAACGATGGTTACGCAGTGCCACTTGGTCCTGCGGACGATGACTCGTTGGGGCCAAGTCGACGAGAGTCCATTGTCTACGTTGACGGCAACTACCAGCGACGGCCGTGGTGATAATTGTGCGCATCGCTGGTTTAGAGTGTTGGAGTTGTTGGGGTGGCGATTCCTCGCCACCTCAGCCCCTGAGTCATAGTGGCGATGTGGTGGCGAACCCACTTAACATAGTGGCGAGGCCACACAACCAGAATTTCCACATGTAGTATATAGAGGCTAGCGATGGCCATAGTCTAGAATACGAATGAAGCGTCTCCTAGCGATCCTTTTTACAACATAGAGGGCTTTACATAACGACATGTGGAGCAAGCTGCACTCTGTACCCATTGCAGTTCAGCCAGAGCCGGAGCTACATTCCGCAACATCCATGAATGCCTTGCCAGAGCGTGGCAGCTGAAGCGTCCTGATTACTAACAACCTGGCTGGCCGAGAAGCCACGTGAGCTAGGGATGTAAGTTGCAAGTTACCAATCTGTAAGGTGAGATAACGATGCCAAAACCAAGGTATTTACAGTATGCGTGTTGGCGAATATCGCCGCGTAATTTTAGCCAATGAGGCACGTATAAAATACAGTGAAATAATGTAGGGAGTAACAGGAATTGTTAGTGAAGTGGCCTCCGAAAACTGAGGGTTTTGACGCCGTTTATTGATGCCTTTCCATCGTGGACGATTGCCGCTTCCCGAAAAACCCCTTCCATCAAGCCAGCCCCGAACCCCCCTCCCCTGTCAACTTCAAGAATTCCCCACCCAGTCAGCCCCCAGAAAACCTCTTCCGTCGGGCCAGCTCCGAATACTCCTTCCTGCTAGCTTCGAAAGCTTTCAAATCGGTCACCCTCCGAGAAACCCCTTCCCGCGAGCCAGCGTCGAATCCTTCCCCGTTGGCATCAAAAACTTCCCACCCTGATCAGCCCTCAACAAACCCCTTCTGTCGGCGTGAAAAACCACTTCCCGGGATCTGCGAGGCCAGTCCACCAGCCCCGCCGAGCCTCTTGATCGCCATCGGAGAATGTGAGAGCGAGAGCGAGGTCGATAAGTTTCTGCGACGTGCTGGATTCGTTCCTATACTTTTCCTCTGACTCCGAGACGGCTTCGCGGAGTTGGAGGGGGATGGTGGGAGGGTTTTACAGAGTGAGCCTGAGCCAGGGAAAAAGTGGGGAGCTTGGCCTGAGTTGTTGTTAGTACCAAGAAACTCTTCTCGTGTTTATCCTGCAGAGAAGTAATCGTGTACATACAACTATGAGATTATCCTCTTCAAGACGTGGTGCCGAATGTCGAGGCCGACACAAGGCCTAATAACAACAAAGACTTTATAGCACAATAGAAGCGCAACGTAAGTTCAATTGAACGAACTATTCAAATCCCCTTGCTTTAATACTATCTGTACTCCGTGAGAATCACCGTCTCATGGATTAAGGATATATACAGCAGGACACGGAAGTTCGCATATGGGTGACCATCCACGAAACTTTGCATCGTTACCACCCCACAGCTTTAACAGCTGCTGCAGCAAGTTGAGGCATGGTATTCAGTGATCTGAATACGTACCGAACTGTCGAATTTAACTCCAAGCGTCTTCCGTGTCAAATTGGCGGGTATGAAGTGTGAAGGCATTATTCTTTGGTGGGGTATATTCAAAATTTCCCTGTAGGGCTGTAGCTTGTGCGGAGCACTGAGTACCTACCTCTTTGAAACTAGCTTACATCCAGGCAGTCGAACTCGGGCGTCGAATCAAGGGCAGTCGAATTCGACTGCCCTGGAGTTTTAGCCAAGATTCATATGCTGAAAATGAACGGGACCTCATGAAAAGCAACGCAATTGTATTTAGACTACGTAGATAACTAAATAAAAGCATACTGATGAGGAAATTTGTTAAATGACATCCCTGGCTCATAGTTCCTCACGTCTTTCAGCGATTTCAGCTACTGCTTGTCTCCTGATTCGCCTGTGACTTTGCTGCCTCCTGAGCGATTTTAGCTCTCTTCTGAGCTCTAGTTCTCATCTAAAGAACTCTTTCCTGCCTTTCAGCTGCTTCAGCACCAGTTAGAGCACATTTCCTAGTACTCTTCTTCTTTCTCTGCTACTGCAGATTCTTCCTGGTAGAGATAGAGGCTAACATTTCAGTAAGTATCTGGCATTCTACTTCTTTTAAAGCATCTATTTCAGCTATTATCTGAGTATTATTAGCCACTACCTGCCTTGCCAGGCATTCTATGTTCTCAGGAAGATGTCCTGACTAGCTGAAAAAGAGGTTTTAAATGAAGTTTATAATAATATCTTTACCCTTATTTCTATAAATGTCTCTCTACTCTCTCTCAGAGTTAATAGCTGTATTATGATAGCTTATAGCCTATTTGCTAGCAAGTACAAGCTGCTCAGAAAACCACTAGTGAGATGAGAAGTGATAAGGGAAGAAGAAAGCCTTCTAAAAACATTTTATTTATTTAGTACTTATAGAAAAAGCTATATTAACTAACTAAAGTGCAGTTTTAGGAGCAACTACTAGTTTAAATGAAATCAGGTCTTGATAGTATAATAACTATTCATTCAAGAGTTAGGAATTTAATTGCATAAGTATAAATTTTCTAAAAAGAATTATAAAAGTATTTTTATCTATTAGTCTTTGAATTACAGCTTTGCTAATCATTTTCTTAAATACCAAGTTAAACTGAAGAGTTTTCAGATGCCTAATAAGATATTAATAAGCTTATGGCAAAAGAGTTTGATAATTAAGAGTTTACTTCAGTACAAAGTATTGTTATAGACATCCCAAGCCTCATCAGGAATGCCAAAGACATGGGAGTAGCGCTGGAACCATTGGACTGGATCGCTAGCCTACAGGATACAGACGGCTCAAACGGCTCAGCAAAAATGAACCAAATATAAGGACGAGCGGTACTTGCCATGGGAACGTAGAGGCTGGAATAGGGGTTTGCGCAATCAACGCCCTTAACACTAAGAGTGCGACCCGTAGCAACTCAATAAATCACTCACACCACTGTCAAGGCAACGATCTCAGCCAGCTACACCACCGTCAAGAAGTCTAGCCAGGAAGCGACCAGCTAACAGGAACTACCACGACCTACGAATGGAGAATCGTTGGCTGTAGGTAAAGAACCAAGAGAGCTGAGAAATACTTGGCAGCTGAAGAACATGTTAGCTGGGTATAGCAGGCAGCTCAGGTATGGAAAGAGAGTTATGAGTCATGACGACTCAGGTTTCACTATTGGACTTGGCATGAGTCAAGTGTAAGTCACACTAAGGAAAGAACATTTTAAGTGGTACGAGTCACCCGTTGACAGGTGGCCAAGAGGTCAGTGAAGAGGCAGCTATAAATATAGTGTTGGAGTCTCAGGGAAAGTGTCTTTTCTTTCCTCTTTACTGAAATTCTTATTAGTTTAGCAATATAAGCTTCATACTAAGAATTATCACCCAAGATATCTTTCGATATAGTTACAGTAGGACCGTTTCACTATCCCAGTATATGAGACTAACATACTTGTCTCACGGTCACCTAAAGAATGCCATGCCGCATACTTGAACACCAAGACAAACTAGAAGACAAGACCTCATTGGAGTCAGATCGTCACAAGTATATACTTTCAGCTTATTGAGTAGTGTATACTTTCAAGTTAAATGTAATGGCAAAGACTTTAGATATTATAAGAGAGATAATACTAGCTTATGTTACTTGAACTTGAGATATTCAAAGTAATTTAATTTGTAAATCTGTTATCAGGTTATCACACATCCTATTATAGTCTGTAACAATCTGACTCTGATAAAGTCTCATTTTCTAGTTTGCCTTGATGTTCAGGTACGTGGTGAGGTATTCTTAAGATAACTGTAGGACAATTATGTTAGTCCTGTATACTCAGATAGTGAAATGGTCCTACTGCAACTATATTAAAAGATATCTTGAGTAATAATTCTTGGTACGAAGCTTTATTGCTAAACTAACAAGATATTCAATGAAGAGAGAAGGAAAGATGCTTTCTCTGAGATCCCAATGCTATATTTATAACTACCTCTTTACTGATCTCTTGGCTAACTGCTAACAGGTAACTCATACCACCTAGTGTGTTCTTCCTTTGGCATAACTCACACTTAACTCATGCCAAGTCCAATAATGAAACCTAAGTCACAATGACTCGTAATCCTCTATCCATACCCGAGCTGCTCACTACACTTAGCTGACATGTTCTTTAGCTGCTAAGTGTCTTTCAGCTCTTCTGGTCCTCTCTTCATAACTAACGGTTCTGCACCCATTGGTTATAGTAGTTTTTGTTGGCCGGTTGCTTCCTAACTAGACCAGTTAGCAGTCGTGTGGCTGGTTGAGGTTGTTGCTTTAATTAGAGTGTGGGTAATTTATTGAGTTACTGCAGGTCGTACTCCCAGCGCTGCAAGTACTGATTGCATAGACCCTTGCTCCAGCCCCTACTCCCTTACAGCAAGTGCCATCTGTCCTCGTATTCAGTTCATTCTTGTTAAGCCATATATGCCATTCTTATCCCTATAGGTCTACGATCTGGTCCATTGGTACCGATACCACTCCTGTATCTACGGCATTCTTGATAAGGATTAGGATGTTCATAACATAGTCATACCAAAGTATAACTTATGATCTGAATTTCAAATAAGGAAACCTAAGTTACTTTATAACTCATACCCTCCTTACCTTTGTATTATCATTGTATAACTTATTATTTCTAGCTAATATGTCTTAGCTGATTGGAGATTTGTCAGCTTTCTTCTATTGTTACTTCTAGTAGATTTTGGCTAGGAGCCTTCGTGGTTTGTCAGTCACAATTTGTATTACTTTCTTAGTATTGTATTACTCTCTTAATATTATAGTAGTTAACTAAGTTTACTAAGTAAAGACTGCTTGACTAAAGTATTATTTCATATTTTTCAGTCACTATATATAGTACACAATATATAAACTTAACAAATTATACCCTGTCACTTTAGGTAATATATCTTTAACAAGTCTCACTATTGTTTGTATTTGGTAGTTAACTCTCTTAACTGTATATTATACTCAATGAAGCCTTATTTATGATCTAATTTAATAGTTTCTATATTACTCTTATATGTATAGTATTCTGTAGCTTAAGGCCTAAGATGTCTATAACATTAAGATAGAAAGTAGTATAAGCTCTACAAATAAATATTTTCTTTGTTACCTAGTTTTTATTAAAGTACTAAAAATTTAGGAGCTTTAAAATTACTAGAAAAGTTTCTTTAAGTTTTAATACCTATAGAGTACTAACTTGAAGATAGTCCTAAATTAGAAACTAGGTCTTTAAACATAGTTCCTTAATATATTTGTCACAAACATCTTAAGCTTCATCAAAATAATGCCATAGATATGGGAATGGCATTGCTACCATTAAACTAAGTTATAACTCTATAAAATCAAGAACAACATGCATAACTTAGCAAAAATGAAATAAATACAAGGATAGATGGTACTTACCAGAGATAAGTGGAAGTTAAGACAGAGTTTACATAATTAGTACTCTCAGTACTAAGAACACAACCTGTAGTAACTCAATAAATTACCTATATTCTAATTAAGGCAATAATCTCAACCAGCTATATGATTGCCAAGCAATTTAATTACAAAGCAACTGACTAGTAGAAAACTTTATAACTTACAGAACTTTAGATTGTTGAATATGAAAGAGCCAAGAGAGCTAAAAAACACTTAGTAGCTAAAAAATACATCAGTTAGGTATAATAAGCAGCTTGAGTATAAGTGGGAATTATGAGTTATAATGATTTAAATTTTATTATTGAACTTAGTATAAGTCATGTTGTAAGTCATATTAAGAAATATATATACTAAATGATATAAGTCACCTATTGGCAAATAATCAAGAGATTAGTGAAAGAGCAGTTATGAATACCATATTAAGTTCTTAGGGGAAGGGTTTTTTCTTTCCTCTTTACTGAATATCTTATTAGTTTAGTAATTAAGTTTTATATTCAGAATTATTATTCAAGATATCATATCTAATATAATTATAGCAAAAATATTTTGCTATCTCAGTATATGGAACTAATATAACTATTCCATAGTATCATAAAAACTTTTCATTATATACTTGAACACTCAAGATAAATTAAAAGACAAGACCTTATCAAAGTCAGATCATTATAGTATTTTTTTTTAATAAAGTATATTTTAAGATTATTAGTAATGAATGTAAAGTCAATTTCAACTATAAAGAAGCTGCAGAAATGTTAAGTTTACTTTATTTAAGTATTTAATATAAAAAATAATTACATTAAGTACTTTTTAATAAGTTAGCTAGTTACTAAATTAATATTATAACTATCTAGATCTAGTATAAAAGTTCTTTTAATTTAAGTATTTGAAAATAAAGACTAAGTTATCTATGACGATAAGTATATATAACAAATACTGCAAGTATTAGAACTTTTTCAGTGACTTAATTGTAAGTGTTAGTAATAAGAAATTAAGTCACTAGATAGTTTAATTAATTGCCAGTATATATTAAAAGGCTAAATTTAACAACTAGTATTATATACAATAGATAACAATTACAATTAAATAATAAAGTTCTTAACAATTAATATAGCATTATATATAAAAGGTTTTTAACTAATAAAATTCATTATTTAAACTTTAAAAGAATTTTAGGTACCTTTGACAGTAATTACTAGCTTATTTGTTATTATCTTTATAATTAGTAGTTATTATAGATAACTACTAATATAGAACTATAACTAGCTTTATTATCAAAAGTGATAAGGTTATCTTAGTGGCTATAACACTGTTTTTTTACTGAGGATCTATAATATCTTTATTTAGTTAATAATATGTATTTCTATTAATAGTAAAGTTCTTGAGAACTTAACTAGTAGTAAAGTAAGAAAGAAAAGTAAATTGAAACACTATAACTTGCTGAAAAGCTACAATATGTTTATAGTAGTTCTAAATATATATATAATAAGTTAAAGAGTTAAATAATATTTTATTAGTATCTTCATAACTTATATTAATGATTTCCAGAAACTAAGAATTCTAAGTAGTTTTTAAATAAAAAGTGTTATGGTAAGTACTTACACTTCTGCCTGTGGTAGTACTACTAGCACAAAGAGCCTTCAGGTATAGTCATGCCTGAAAGTCCATAATCTAGAAACTCTTATTAATTTCAGAGACTTTTAATATAGCTATACTTAGAAGTCTATAATTTGAAGACCTGAGTATTGCTAGTTGTAATATATAAGCTAGCTAGAACTCCTATATAGTACATAGTTAATTATTGCCTTTAATTATAGTAGTTTATTTACATTTTGCTCTCAAATATAATTTACTATAACAAAAAAATTAGCTTAAATTTAAATAAAAATTAGTAGTCATACTTATTTCTTATTATAAACCTTTACAAGATATTAACTTATTAGAGATACTCTTTCCCTCAAATATAAGTATACTTTTTCTGTTTGTTACTTCCTTTTTTTTTATATTTATCCAGGTTTTACTAGTTTCTTATCTTTGTCTTATAATAAATATAAGTAAATTAATAATAGTTATCTACTTTATTTAAGTTTATTAGACTTTTATTCTATTATAGGTTGCTCAATTCATACTTAGTACTATGTTACACACAAACAGTTAATTGATAATGGCTGCAGCTAGTATATAATCAATTAATCTTACTAAAGTAACCACATCATCCTCACTACTACATAATTTCCACTATTAAATTCCCTGCTAACCTTATGGCCAATGCATTGCAGATGCACTGCCCATTTTGCCACATTCCAAAACAGCTCTACCATCCTAAGATAGAAGAACCTTGAGGGAAAAGAGCGTTATCGGTGAACTTCGCCCGTCGGACCTATGTTTGCCCTGCTAGACAGAAGTGAAGCATTCCAACGTCGCTCGGCATCAGCCACGGGATAATACGGACACACCTGATCCTGTGATATCCCGCAGGCGGTCCCGGTGCCACCCCTAATTGACAGGATTGGGAATGATACGAACTGAAAGTCGATACACATGCCCCATATCCCGTCTCCAGTCTGCTCAGGATTAAGCCAATGCGCCGAGGCTTGCAGCTGAATGGGTACATTCACAAGCCCTCTGCCCGCGTCATCCGACACAGCTATGCATCCCTGCGCATTCATCCATGTCTGATAGGAACTTCTGTGGGAGCATCCGCGTCATT
Source organism: Nothomitra cinnamomea (assembly GCA_022345685.2). Lineage (NCBI taxonomy): Eukaryota > Fungi > Ascomycota > Geoglossomycetes > Nothomitra > Nothomitra cinnamomea. The sequence continues at coordinate 9,914 of JAJDMX020000132.1, read as the reverse complement.
TTTCTCCTGTGACCAGCCTTGAAACTGATGCAACCTTGCTAGCATGAGCGCTATCAAACGCTGGGCGGTTCGCAGTTCTGCCATACCTGATGCGTACCGCCGACACTGCGCCATGTTGTTAGTTAGAGGGTCACTCCCACTTGGGGGCAAAAGGATTATCTCAATGGGGGCTGGATGTAGAGGGACCGGTTTCTACCTAGATCAGGATGCCGGATGTATGTGGTCATGAAGCATGTAAAGCTAATCGGTAGAAATTTATCGACCTTAGTATGACGGGCATATCCTTGCTGCTACCTCGATGTCTAAAATCCTCCTGATCCTTGCCCTGTAACTCTACATGATCCAGTGCATCTAAAGTATCCTGCTACTTTCTCAGGCCCACAAACCCAGCTTTTACCTCTTACCAGAGCCGGAGACAGTAGTTACGGGCATATTTCTGCATTAGAGGACGGGCGTTCTCAATGGACGCTTGGTGGACTGTAGAGTTACATCCTCAGCTCGCCGGCGTCGTTGAGAATGGCCGTCATCTTATCTCTCCTGCCACACTCGGCTGCACTAGAAACCCTAGCGACATGATCCTGCCCCTCGAGGAGCCTCCCACGCGGTCTTCGAAGAGTGGCTGTGCTATCCGGTCTGGCGTGCCACGCTCCACCACAAGCATCACCGCCGACGCCTTCGAAAGTACGCCTTGCTATACGCGGCAAGAGAGCACAGGAATTCATCATCCTCTGTTCCTCCAGGCACCTAAATAACACACGCAGAAGTGCCGGTTTCCTTTCCGTTCTTTTCTTCCATGCTCAAACATCGCAAGATCTAGTGTCAGAAGAGTAAGAAAATCAAGGCACACAACCTCTAATGTCCTCGCAACATGGCATGTTAGCTCTTCCTAGATGGGGTGCACACGGCTCGCAGTGCCGTTCCATCATCCGGAAAGTTTAGAGTAGGAAACGGCCATAGATTTATATCGATGGTATTGAAACTTGCGGAAAAGCGGCGAGGGAGCCAAGCGAGATGCCTTACCGAAAGGGGGGGGCTAAACCGGAAGGGGAAAATCGCCAGCTGTGAAGTATGGAGGCCGACCCCAAAAGTTTTACAGTAGGGTGCGGAAAGTTTATACACCTCTCTACACCATGATGAATGCTACCATGGAACCATTTAAAAATGCCAAAATCATTCTGAGAGACTTCTGTGGTAATAGCAGTAAGGGTTCAGTTTTTAGATTTCAAATTTTGGCAGTGCTGATGGTCTGGGGTGCGGAAGAAAAAAGTCTCTTATTGGATCCAGCTGTGAAAGTGAGTTTGAGGTGGTGGCCCCCAGTTAAGCAACTGCCTATGCGTCATATAGGATTTAGCGAACCACGACAGCACTTTGGAACTGGTACAGTAAGCGAAAAAAGGCGTACAAACTTTCCGCCCCTCACTGTAAGACTCTTGATTAGGCATTCGCTTAGGCCCCATATCGCTAAATTTTAGTTAAGTTCCCTTCTTCCGCCGCCCCTCATGATAGCGATTTCCACCCTCTAATTCAATAACTTTATCAATGTGTTCCTTAATGCACTCGATCCATTTCTGAATTCTCGTCTGTTCAGTGTGCTCCATAATCATGGCTGCTGGAATACCCTCTTCTAGAAGCGTGAGGGGGTTGCACACAAAGGGTAATGGAAGATGAGCGACCGGGCATTTTAGAGCGGTAAAGGGAAGATTTGGTGAGGCTTCGCTTAACTAGAATTTAGTTGAGAGTCTTAAAACTTTTGGGGTCGGCCTCCGTACAGATTACATGCATATGCTCTTAAAATAGGAGACTTTGTCAACCTTACCCGGAAGCGAGTGTTGCCGCAGGCATGTGGCTCGGGAAGGGAAGTGCAGGAGAGAATTGTCGAATGGACTCGCGGCGAAACAGCCAATCAACAGAGGTTAGGGTCGGCAACAGCAATTTATGTCAGGCCTTTCGCACGCAAAAGTTGGGGCTGCATACCTAATGATAGCAGTACTGTATTACACCCCCCACACCCCCTCTGACTGTCAAAATAGAAAGGAATACAATTTAGTGTTTTGGCCTGTTGTAATAGAATACCTGAAGCGAATGGACTTGCGCTACTCCCGAGCTGGCTGGATGGGTGAATGGGGTCGAGTGCTGGGGGACAAATTTGGTATGGAATCACCGTGCACAAGGGGATACAGATGGGAGGGTATTTTTTTTTATCTCTGCCCGTCTCCTGCTCTCCCTCCCCCGGGACGGTTGCGGGCGTGGTCGAGTGCGCGGGTCGTGGTCTCCTGCGGCTCCCTCCTACCCAATGGCTCGCACCCGGTTGGACACATCCACGCGCGCCCCGCACTTGACACCCGACCAACTCTTCCGGGTGATCGCCTGCGAGTGTTTTTGCGCTGGGTTTAGCCCTGCAGAATAATGTCTTCATATAGCAGCGTCTCCATATAGGCGTAGGCTGGGGTGTCCCGCCGACCCCTACATTTTTCCCTTTTTCCTATTTCTATCATCGTCTCTCGCTCTGGGTCTAGGACCGCGCCGCACCTGTCGTCCTGTAGTGACTTCCTTTATGCTCTCTCACCGAGCTGCTGTTCAAGAGGGAGGCGGCCCTCGAGTTGTATACTGAGCATGCATTTCGTTCGTGTGCTGATCGCAGTGGGCCTGCCGGCAATGTCGGCGCTAGTGTCTGCCCAGTTTCCGCCGGGATTGGACCCAGTGAAGAATATGTGTTTGCGGATGTATCAGCAGTGTGAGTCTCAATGGCTTTCTCCACGCCAACCTCGAGCCTTTTGGACTAACGCGATGTAGCTACCATTAAGAATGACTTCCTTTACATCGATGGCGGCCTCCAGACATTCGTGACGGCTAACAACAATTCTAACTTCAAAGGAAAAATAATACCAGGCTACAGTTAGTACAGAGTCGCCCCTACTTCCCCTGTCGCGTCAACTATCTACTCTAGGTCAGCAAGCGAATGGTAGCTGACGGTTGACAGACAACTACCTCATTGCCGTGGATATGCGAGAGTCGTGGGATTGGAAGGTTAACATCTCCGAGACTGCTCTCCAAAAGACAGAGAATCTCCTCAGTGGAACCCTCCCTCCAGTTGTCATCAGTGGCGCGCTCTACTCGGGCGGTCCGGGGGATAACAACATATACCTCTACGGTGGGACTGTGAACAACTGGAACACTACCTTTGACGGGTTCCAGTCGGCTACCTCACCCCAATACGGCCTCTGGTCCTTCGACACAGTGAAGAAGACGTGGGGGCAATACGATATTACTAACACCAGTCCCCAGCGGCCTTCTGGCGGCTATTGGACCGACGCTCCAAACTTGGGCCTTGCGTTCTACATCGGCGGAATAATTGACAAGGGCAGCTCCCTTCATTTGCAATGGCTGAGCGACAGGACGGAATTTGGGCTTCTGGGGATGGTTGTCATTGATACGAAAACACAGACTGCGAGAAATGTCTCGACGACGCCGCTCACGAGGAATAATCCCAGATCGAGAGGGAGTTTGGTGTATGTGGATCGCTTTGGGGATAACGGGATCCTTGTCTCGCTGGGGGGCAGTTATAGGTCGTTGACGGATACGAGTGACGAGGTCATAGGGACGATGGTCAGTTCTAGCCCCAAAGGCGTGGGTATGAAGCCCGGCTGACCAGCCCAGATCCCATTTGACACCATCGAAGTCTTCGATGTTGCGTCCCTGGATAGTGATTCAAGCGGCAAGTGGTACCAGCAGAAAACGAGCGGCAACGTCCCAGGACCGCGAATAGATGCATGCGCTGTTACTGCCACTGCGCCTGACAACTCCAGCACCAACATGTGAGTAATTCTCCTTTGAGGACGTAGGGTTCATTATTGATTTGTCCGGCTTGCAGCTATATCTATGGCGGCCGCAACGAGACTGCAATATTCGATGAAATCTTCGCCCTCTCCCTCCCCTCCTTCACCTGGACAAAGGTAACCCCCCAAACACTCTCATCCACACACTCAATCTCACCCTTGTAACCCACTAGATTTTTGAAGGCCAGAGCCCGCGCTACGGAATGACATGTCATTTGGCTGGCAAACGGCAACTCATCACCGTCGGGGGATGGTCGAGCACGAACCTGGTGGCCGGGTGCGATTGGGAGGATAAGGGCGTCGGGGTGTATGATTTATCGACGCTGATCTGGGGGAGCGTGTTTAATGCGCATGCGGATGATTATTTAGTGCCTACGCCGGTGCTTAGTCAGATTGGTGGAAAGTAAGTGTTCCCCCCAGCCCAAAGCCAAGTGAATCGTGGCACTAAACCCGCGTTTTAGCGTCAACGGTTCCGCAACTATGACATACCCCCTAGCAGGCTACACTAACCCCACCTTTGGTCACCTCTTCAACAAAGCCATCGCCACCATCCTCGCCAGCTCCAACCCTACATCGACTTCCTCCTCTCCGCCCTCTTCCCACCCCCCTAGCAAAGGCGCCGTCGCTGGCGGCGTCATCGGCGGCATCGCCTTCCTGTCCCTCCTCCTCGGCTTATTCATCTTCCTCCGCCGGCGCCGCGCCGCCTCCACACACCTCGGCAACCCCGCAGAGCTCGCTGGCTCGTACTACACAAGTGTCGTCGAGAAGGACGCCACAGTGCCCCATGTGGAGCTGGCCGCACGGACGGGAAATTATGCCGAATTGCCCGCGGACAGGGGCGTCGAGATTATGGGAACGACGCATGTCCCGAAGGATTCGAAGGAGAAGAACAATGTGGAAAGGGAGGGGGAGGGGAGTGATGGGCGGGATAGGGAGAGGAAGGGAGCGGGTTGACGTCCAGGATAGGAAGGGTGTGGGGATAGGGATGATTTAGCCTGAAATAGGATTTTAATTTCGTGGGGTGGCCGTTGGACGGGTTTGAGAGTGATTCTGTTGACTCATGGTCAACCGTGAATGCTTTCCAGCGGACCAAGCACTAGGGCTATTGAGGTAGTTTCCAGAAGGTTAAGAATCTGGCATATTTTGCGCTTGTCGGATTTACTGTTCTGCCACGAAAGTTACTGTGCTGAAAGGACGAAGCTGGTGAGTGATCCAGAGATAGAAGAATATCAAAACGTAAATCCAAATTTCCTCGATATAAAGAGAAAAGGGAACAGTTTGCTCTTCCTGATATTCACAGCGCTTACAGCCGTTCGTCCGAAGATATGGGGATAGCAGTAGAACGCTCTCGTAGCGGCGGTGAGGTATTTACCGATGGTTGGTCGAGTAAGGTTTCTACGAGGCGAGCGCCACATCGTGGTCTTGAAGGTAGGCTTGTCAAACTTGCCTGATCGGGAAATATGTTTGGCTAAGCTCGGCCAATCAGATGTAGAGTAACGTATATTTTCCTTAAAACTAGGATGTGATATCCAAATCCCACGTAGCAGAATGATATCTAATCCATGCAAAGGGGAACCCCCTTGTTTGTGGAGGTTGTGAAAAAGAAAAGGAAAAAAATCGACCAACCTAGAACTTACGCAGCAGTAAGGAGGGTCAGATCCGGCGCCGCTTTATTATTTTCATCTGCCGCTGCCAGGCCACCGAGAACTCAGGCATCCCTCAGCTGCGATATAGGCTGTCGTCCATCTCCTATTTGATATCTCATTATTGTGCCCGCGTTCTCCGTGTATATGATAGCTACATTTGTTTGATCGTTTTTAGTCTTGTTTGTGCTTAGCATATATCTTTGTAATCCACAGATGAGATATCCAAGGAAGTTACTTCGTACAGGAGGATGGTGTTTGATATATGCCATCTTAACATGATGCCAGAATACCGCCAGGAAGTTATTGTTACACAGCTCAGGAACGGCTTTAATAAAGCCTAATGTTCAACGGAGACGTCCTTTTCCTGCATTCCCTTACAGAGGGAATGATATCTTTTACATCAAACCTCTACCATTTTCAAGACACACATTCGAACTTATCATTAAAATGTTTCACTACCGGGAGCTATGTCATGGCTGTTTACTGTTTCGCTTGACGTTTCCGCTGAGCTCGGAAACTTGAAAGGCCAATTAGGGCGGCTTAGATTTGCAGTTAAAAAGCGCGTTGCTGAAACTGAAGCATATTTGGGCGACCCTCTCCCTTGGACGTTCGATGAGGCTAAGGCTGCAATGGGCTTGACCAGAGCCGGATGTGCTTTTCCCACTGACGTGCTAAGGATTGAAATTTCAGGACCGGAAAATCCTCATCTTACTGTCGTGGACATTCCTGGCTTGGTACACTCGGAGAATACAACACAGACGTCAATGGACATCGAAACAGTCTCCAATCCAGTCGGCTCCTACATAAAGTTCTCGAGAAGTATCATCTTAGCTGTAGTGTCAGCGCAAAACGACTACGCAGATCAGGTCACTCCATCAAGATCCCGCCACCGAGTCGGGATCTGCTTTCAGCTTTTTCAGGTCGACGTGCTAGAACTGCCTGGCAACATCAAGCAACGTCGGATGGATATATATTATTTCGACAGGATTGAGGTACGACTGCCAGACGAGTTGTCTAAATAAGGATTCTCAGGTCTTGTCTGAGCCGGTGCTAATGATTTCCATATTTCAAGCATTGGAGACCGTGGATACATTGGACTTCAGACTACTCTCAGTACATTTGGGCCTCTGCTCGATCACAGAACTCAGAATTCTTACGCCACTCTCTGGCGCTTTTTTTGAACGCAGTTCATGAAGTTTCTGATTTTCTGGACTAGCTAAGTCCTATGAAGTCCGAATCGGATCGGCACACATCTGGTCACACTGGGTCTGAGAGGTATGTCAAGTGGGAGAGTGTGGCTTAGTTGTAGTGCCGGGGCAAGTCTTACAGCAGCAATGATATTGTCAAATTTTGATGATGGGTGGGTTGCAAAGCCACGTTGCCTAGTCTCTTGGAGAGAAGTAGCTTGAAATATGTGTAGGAAGTCATTGAAGTGTTGAACTTGACATCTATACCAAGGACCGTGTGACGTTCACGAGTCATGAGGAGGTTCCTAAGGATTCCCAAATATGGTAATGTGGCGTAGTTTAATCCCGACCCCCCAAAATGTTCCGAGACATCCTAGAAAGATCCCAATCATGTTGGAGAAGGTGTACTGAGGGGGTGGAAGCATGAAAGTTTCGTCTTTGTGCACATAGACAGGGCTAATCATGCCCGAGCCTCACTCTAGACTGTCCAAGCGAGTCCCATCCAACCAGTCATTCATTAAGCAATCACAATAAGCGCTCCCACAGAATGTGCCAGCTTCACCGCACAAGCAATACACTGCTCATCGCCCCTCCGAATCGTCAGGACCCGCTGCTGCCTCACAAACGTCCCAACCTCATCCACCGCTTTCGCATCCCCAAACGTAGTCGTCACAACAATGCTCTTCTTCTCCAGTATTGCTGCAGGCAAATCGGCCAGTGAGCTAGCCAGCTTAATTCGACCAGTGAAGTGCAAGTCAGGCCCGTGGTTGCACTTCTGGCCCGGAATTAGAAACTGGCAAGGAGGCAAGTTCCCATCGGTAGGGGCAGCAGGAGGGGCAGGAGAATATGTCCAGGTAGGAGCAGGTGGGCCCGTCAGGGCCGCTGCTTCTTCTTTCTTGTCGGGCTGATCGGTTTGGGATGCTTCCTGCCATATGTGAGCCGCTGCCTGGAGATTTAGTAGTGGGAAACTCACCTCTGGTTTCTTCGGCTTTGGATCATACAATACCCTATCATCAGTGAGAGAATCGGTAAGCCTGATTTGTATCGGTCCCGCTCCGAAGCAGTTGCCATCAACCAGCTTTCCAGCCAGAGCAAGAACCAAAGCAGACAAATTCGACCTCGAAGCTCCATGTCTGACAATTGTGAATAAACAAGCCATAGCGAGGAAAATCGTCTTGGCATAAGATTTTGGGTAGGCCCCAAGCCATGGCCAAGCCCCCTGCACGAGGGTCTGATTGAACCATGCCCATCCTCGCTCTCCCTGGAAGCTCCCTTGGCAAGCTAGCGCGGCGAGAACAAGACCTTCTTGGCCTCTATACGTAGTGTGAAGTTCCCTTCCAACGTTCGTCTTCATACTCCCAATTGGCCTCCAGACCTTCAACATCCCTACCCATGCGATTTCGAGCAGACTCAAAGCATCTTGATAACTGACCAGACCGGAGTCTGTGAAGACCTCAGCGCAGTATTCGCGAGAATAATAGTGATTGACAACGGTAAGAGACATGTTATCTTTGAGGAGGAAGTTCGAGAGGGTTTTCTCGATGCCTATACGATATGCTTGATCGCTTGTGTCGGTTGGAGGCCAGATGCCTTTTGTGTCGGACCATTCTGGCTTGCCGCTCTCGTGTTTGAATGTGTCTGCGTACGTTCCTCTGATTTTATTGCCCATGGAGGCGTAGAGGCGATTTCTTGATTTCATCAACATCCTCATTGGGTATTGCATGTGGTCTTGGATGGTGACTCTGAAGTTTCCTCTTTTACCGCCATGGATCTGTACGAGGTCAGTGACAATACTTGACGCTGTCTAGAGATATTGGGAGACTCTACTCTGTAATCCCACTGTCTCCGATGTGTCATTGCTACGTCCCTGAATGGCCCAAGATCTAGCTTCTGGCTTTCCAGGTCTGCCGGGTTGTACAACAAGAGCGTCTCTGCCAGTCGGATGGCGGCATCGGCAACTGCTGAATCCATAGGATCGATATCCAACATTTCTCGAGATTTCTCGATCCCCTTTCTGACACGCCTGATGCCCTCCGGGGTCACTACAGGAAGACCCAAAACATTCATATTTGCGATGGGAGTGAATACAACCAAGTTGACTTAGAGGATTCAAAACTCAACTTATGACAAGATGAACAGAACGCAAGAGAATAAACAGAGGAATGTCTGGTTGCATGAACGAGGAGTTGCACCCAGACATTTACAACCAACCGCTCAGACACACAGCACCATTGGACTCTTGGCAGAACGAGGAGTTGCACCCAGACATTCACATCCAGCCGCTCAGACACACAGCACCATGGGACTCTTGGCACCCATATTTCCTCATAAAGTTAATCTCAGCTATCTTCACCAAAACGGTAATTACATGAATCAAAGTGTCCCGATATTTAATCGTCATTGACCTTCGGTGAACTGAGACATGTCTTTCCTGAGTTGCAACCGCAGAGGAGGATGTATAAGTAATTTAAGTGGAACAGCACTGAGCTGCAATATTGAGAGAAGCAAGCACTTGCGAAAATACATATTCAGCCTCGCGCACTTGCTTTTTTCTCTTGGCGTACGAGGGCCGCAACCAAAAGCTTTCGAACTGACGAAAGCGGCGGACGCCAGGACAACTAAACCTAGTTCAGACACACCTAGACCATAGCTCAAATGGTGGCTCTCTGGCACTGGGATGAGACAGGCTTAGGCTTGCGCTCACTGGCGCTAGTTTAACGGCATAATCCGAAAACTTTTGGTAGAAGCCTCCGCAAGGCCATTTTTATTTCCGTCATTTGATCTCTCGTCGTGGCATATCCGGCGACTGACCCTTTAGAAGGGAATGACATTTTCTGAGGATGAGACTAAGTTTGGCATCTTCAAGAGCCCAGCCCAAAGACCGCACATTTTGGAGGATACTTTCTCGAAACACGTCTAGGAACGTCTGATTGAGCTCTATTTTGTATTTTGAAGTTCTCGTCTCCTCCGTATATTGAATTCGGAAATCTCACACGCGTCTGTTCACGGTCTTGAAGCTTTTGCACACTTCGCGAGGCTGAAGTTTCGCGATCGCTAAATCGCCCTCCGTTGGTAGGATAATTAAATCCTAAGGCGGACTCCGGCAGTGTTGGCAGCAGAGAGGCGCTTAAAATGTCCGCAAATGGAACAAACACAACAATTCCTCCTTGGATCCCTTCGGGCTTCCAGGTCAGCTCAGGAAACACCCATTGTCCCTCCTCCGCGTCAGTCCTCACCCACTTCGG
>JAJDMX020000131.1:0-97501 GCA_022345685.2 Nothomitra cinnamomea | reverse complement strand
TTTTGTACCTGCAGTTCTGGGGACGGGTGTCGTTGCAAGCGGATTGGGATTTTGGATTGGAGCTTCTGAAGGATGCGGCGGAGGCGTTGCTAGGAGGAGGTCATCTCTAAGTACATATGTGCCTGGTAAAGAGTGCTTTAGCGTTAATGTCGTTAACTGACGGTGTAGTTATATTGGTAACCTTCGCCTACTGAAAATTGGCTTTCCGGGCCTGTGGGATGAGAGAGAATATTATTGGTTTCCACCATTGGCAACGCAGTGCCCGCAGCAATTGATGCATTGTATGCGCCCTGGTTGGGATATCGCGGGGGAGGCGGAAGCACGCTGTCAATGTTAATACTTGTCTTACACTAATAGCCACGCGTAAAAATCCAGCCCCTGCGAGGGCTCAAAGGAACTTACAACATCGAAAGGCCGATCACACACCTGCCACACTATAAACCCTATCTTGCAGGTATTGTCGGTGGGTGAAACTGAAGCCAGGGTCGTCCGAAGAGGGTGGTCGATGTCCACCTAAACTATCATTTACCGAAGAGGCGCAGAGCGTGGGGTATGAGAAATATGAGTATAGAGAGACTTTAGCAGGCGTCTAGCAGGACGGAGCTCAACAGAGGAGATCTGGGCAGTTTGAGGCCTTAAGTGATAGCTAACAGTCCTAGGTGGTGGTAACTGACGTTAGACTTCGCCGCGCAAGCATATGTAGAGAGGCTGTGGGGACTGCTAGGGAAGCTTTTACCGATTGAACGTTCTGCAAGGATCATGAGCCTAAATAATAGTCCGTAGCCGAACAACGAAGAGAACTGTAGAGTAGGGTGGACAATTCGTGAGGTGAAAGCCGAGTTCACTTACCTATAAGCTAAGATACTAGCATTTTTGGAAAAATATCCATTTAATGCGTTGTTGAAGCTGCGCAAGACGGGAGTTTGTTCGGCCGTTTACGCATGTTGTTGCACAGGGTCTGGGCCACAGGCTGTGTGTTGTGCTTGTGCTTGTGCATGCGCATGCGAAGCTTATTCGTTGCGCCTCTCCAATTATCCTCACAAAGGCCTCAAGCACACAATCAAATCAACATCCCTATCTGAACAATCGAAGCAGCGCTTCATCTTTTGTGGTCTCTGGTGAGAAATATGCGCTGTAATGTCTTCTTCTGGTAAGACTCCTCCGGCGTGCGGCCCCACTGCTTCATTATCAACGGTTCTACCCGCAACACACGGCTAACTCTAGCTTTAGTCAGAATCTGTGTTTGCGGTGATGAAGGAACTGGCAAATCCAGCCTCATCACCTCCTTGGTCAAGGATGTTTTCGTGACTACAAAGATCCAGTCTGTGCTTCCTCAAATTACCATTCCTCCGAGCATAGGCACGCCTGAAAATGTGGCAACTACAATTGTGGACACCTCTGGTCAGTACAAGTACAATCGCATTCACCAGCCCCACGTCACTGATACTGATCGTCATTGCAGCTCTCCCACAGGAACGGCATACACTGCGAAAAGAAATTCGAAAATCCAACGTCATATTACTCGTATATTCGGATCATTACGTTCGTTCGCTTCTTTCATAGCATCTTTTGGATATAAGCTTGCATTGAAGGTCTGATGGACAATAGAGTTATGAGCGGGTTGCGCTTTTCTGGATGCCATACTTCCGGTCTCTCGGTGTCAATGTATGTAGCGGGGTTCTCGTGTGAAAAATGTCGTCCTGACTATTACATAGGTACCGGTTGTGCTTTGCGCTAATAAGTCGGACATCGCCGGTAGTGACAATACTGCACAAGTCGTCGAAGATGAGATGCTTCCGGTGATGGCTGAGTTCAAGGTAGGACTGGGAGACATTCTGGAGGGTTTAGCATACTCAGGGGAGATAGGAAATCGATTCATGCATACGTACCAGTGCAAAAGAACACCGTAATGTGAACGAGGTAGCTACCTCCTTTATTATGGGTAGCCACAATATAGCTAATATAATCCAGGTCTTCTTTTTGTGTCAGAAAGCAGTCACTCACCCCATTGCACCGTTATTTGACTCGAAGGAATCAGTGAGTTTTGCATAGTTAACCTGGATGTTGGACAAATCCTGACACTGGGGCAGAACTTGAAATCGGCGGCTGTTGCAGCACTGCAGAGAATATTTTGTAAGCGCCTATGACGGCTAGATAAAAAGCAGGTGCTGACAGCATACAGACTTATGTGATAAGGACCAAGACGGATTCTTGAATGACCAAGAGATTCATAATTTCCAAGTAAATCTCGCTCTACTCTAGCTTAGAGCTATCATCTGATGTCGTCTAGAGCAAGTGTTTCGACAAGCCACTTTCAGAGGATGATCTTAAAAATATCAAACAATCCATACGCAAGTTTTCTGCGGAGTCTGCGAGCGAAAAAGGCATCGATTCACGGGGTTTCATTCTTCTGAACAAGATGTTTGCAGAAAAAGGACGGCATGAAACTATCTGGATTATTCTAAGAGCTTTCCACTATACAGATAGTATCAGTTTAGAAAATAGCTTTTTACATCCAAAGTAAGCAGTCCTGTCATTTCAAATCTTGGGCGGGTTCTAACAGCCATGGAAGGTTTGAGGTACCGCCATACTCCTCTGCAGAGTTGAGCCCGGCAGGTTACCGCTTTTTTGTGGACTTGTTCCTGCTTTTTGATAAGGACAACGACGGCGGGCTTAATGACCAAGAACTATCGGCCTTATTTGCTCCCACACCTGGGCTACCTACCTCATGGGCCGATTCGTCGTTCCCTTCATCGACGGTCCGTAACGAAGCAGGTCATATCACACTCCAGGGTTGGCTAGCCCAATGGAGCATGACGACTTTTGTCGAGCCAAAAACAACCTTAGAGTATCTTGCTTATTTAGGCTTCGAGAGTCTAGAAAAAGGCGGCACAGTTGCTGCATTGAAGGTAACAAAGCCCAGGAGACGGCGACGACGACCTGGTAGAGTGGACAGAAATGTTGTTTCTTGCTATGTCCTCGGTGCCAGCCAGAGCGGAAAGAGCTCGCTTCTGGATGCCTTTTTAAATAGACCATTCAGCCAGATGTACCACCCAACCATAAAACCTCGAACAGCTGTGAATAGTGTTGAATTGCAAGGCGGGAAGCAATGTTATCTCATTGTGAGTCCAGCTGTAGGGGGAAGTATTTAGTGGATTCTAACAGATTTACACATAGCTCGAGGAGCTTGGCGAACTAGAGCCTGCAATATTAGAGAATCAAGCTAAGCTCGATACTTGCGACATTATATGCTATACCTACGATTCCTCGGATCCTGACAGTTTTTCACATGTCGTGGAATTAAGGGTAAGATGTGGCACCGCGAACGAGCTGTGTATTGACAATTAGGCTAACATCTTATCCTACAGAAAAAATACCCCCAGCTTGACGAGCTACCTGCCATATATGTAGCTTTGAAAGCCGATCAAGATAAGACAACACAACGCTCGGAACAGCAGCCCGATGAATATACCAACGAACTACGCATGTCCCCGCCCTTACACGTTAGCGTTACCTGGAACTCCATTTCTGAATTGTTCGTTCACGTAAGTATCTGGATGTCCCTACACTAAACGTACGTTGTGTGGGGATTTCTTGCTAATTAGCTTCTCCCATCCCAAAGATTGCTGAAGCTGCAACCTACCCATCGACAGCATTCCCAAAGCAAGAAGAAGAGCCAGTCGACCGCACGAATCTTTACATTGCCCTTGGTGCGACAGTATGTGCTGCGGCAGCCTTTATCATCATCTGGAGACGAACGACATCAGGAGGATCACCATAAATCGGGAGAGCTACCCTTTGCCGATTCATGCTGCCCATTCCTCGTAGCAGTTTCTTGTAATTAGCGGTGATGTACTTGATTGTTGTTTATATGTTTCTCACCAGTTCTTCTTCGCTCGTCTTCTCTATTTGTATGACAAGAGACAGCCGGCCATTCTGCAGCCAACGATCATGGACATTGCATACATATTCTTCGGACCATCTTTACACGAGTTTATGTGGAGAGTCGTATCTAGATTCTAATGAAGCTTCTCTTCTCCTATTTGCGAAGTCTTGCATATCCGAAACCCCTCTCTTGGCTGTATGCTGATAAGACTCATGGAAGACGCCTTTGCACACGCGTACCCGAAGGTCTTCTGTTAGCATATGGTTCCGACAGGTGCTTGAGATGCAACTGGAGTGGCCAAGATCTTAGTTTGATGGCACATGCTCATATTTCTAGTACCGCAACTAGGTCAGGTTGCTTGACGAGTGACTGCACTCTCACAAGTCCAACAACTGTCCGCAGTTTTGAAGCCCATGCATAATAGCAATGCATGCTTGAAAAGTCTGTCAAAAATGTTTCTCTGAGGCTACCAGGCAGCACTGTATTTAGGGGGTAAGGGTAAGTCTCTGCTCCTTGGCGCCACCAAACCTCCAGTGCGGATCTCACCGAATGGTGTGGGTCCCAGCTAGAATTCCTCAGTTACTTGTAAAATGAAACTGAAGCAATTGTATCCTAAATATGAGTTTGAGAAGTGTGACTTAATGGGGTGTTGCTCCAACAGAAGGAGGGCAGAGACTAGCCTCTACACCCTAAGTACAAGTGCAGAACTTGGTTGATCTTCTTGCTTATCAGTTGTCGATCACCTATTGTCGTGCTGTGGCCATACAGAGATTGGCAAATCTGGGGAAAACGGGATTACGACATCGAAACCCACTGCTTTTGTACAGGCACAGCCACATTTGGTGGCATGAAAAGACCATGACGACAATACGGTGAATCGATCGTGATTTTCGTGCTGATAAAAACAGCAACAGCAATGCGGGCAATATGACGTAATGTTTTCAATTTATGGTAAGCCGATCCCTCCTCTTCAAGCAACGCAGTTCCTACCCCCTGTAATGCTAAAGTTGGCCCCTTACCTCGCCATTCGGCGTTTTCAAACACTACCGCAGAATATGAAAAAGGTGGTATGTTCAGGTTTTTCTTTTGCACTTGCCATATTAGCTTCAGCTCCCCTGACTACATGGCCAAGGGGCCGTTGTCCAAAGCGGCAACACGGCATCACTAGCCCATGTCACCATTGAAACACAGCGACGAAATCCCACTGTTTGCCCTTCACCAAGGAGATCCTAAGGGACAGCAGGATTTCAAGGCGCCTCCCAGTTATTGACAAACCTCACTAGACTTTCCAGCTGTCCATCACCCAGTTAAAATTCTATGTTTGTACTAGCTATCGGGAAAATTCGCCACACAGTTATTCGCTAGCCCCAGAAGACATTGAATATCGTCTTTCCTACGTCCCCACTGTACGTTCGATTGATTGATGTCCGACAGCCCTGCATTGTTGAGTATTTGTCTTTTTGCTGGAAGATCACCAAGTGCATCATTCTCCAGTTTACCGACACCGGGGATCATCTGCTCACCAAAGGATCAAATCCAAGCTGCCTGAGTGCCTTCACGACAGTTCCCAAGCCGGGTAGTCTTTGTTCGCAACATATGTCTAATGGTTTGTACGAAGAATAATTCCGATTGAGGAGAAGATCGGGAGTAGTTGTATTACGGAGGCAAAGAAAATCAACAAATCCTGAGAATGTCCTCAAGTCCCACTTCCACGGAGCAGCAGAGCTTCGGCAACGACTCACCACAGCATGTCCCTGAAGGAAGTCCAAAGAGCCTGCGCTCCTCACAGAGGAAGAGTTTGTCATCTCCTTCACAGTCTCATCATTCTTTGTCAAAGGGAAATGAAAAGGTCTTGTCGCCACCAGGAAGCACTTATTGCGACCAGGACCTTCAAAAACGCCCTGCGTCTCCAAATTCGGAATCCGGCTTTTCTCTAATGAGTCCTGCTGCCACCGACAGAGTTTTCCCGATTAAGTCTGTCGTCTCAGTGGACCCCGCAATTCCCCCCACTCCTTCAAATCGACCAAAAACCTCAAGCGAAGATGGCTTTCCTGGAATAGTGCCCAACGATGGCTTCCAGGCTTTGAGACAACGCCCTAAAACGAGCAGGTTCCCATGGAATGGCCTAAGGCAACCTACCCCGGTTTCGAAAGGCAAAGAGCCACAATACGACACAAGAAAGGCGTTTGCTGACGCAAGTCCGCCGAAAATATCTGCCGCTCCGCCACGCCGGCGAACTGTGTCGATCCCTGGAAATGAAAGATCTGGAGGCGTCGCGAGGCATTTGGTCCCCACAGATGATGGTTCAACTACCTCAGGCAGCGTTATAAGCGTGTCTGGTGGAGCTCCTTTACATTCTAGAATAGGCGGTGGTGCAGAATCAATGAAAAGCAGAAGTCAACAGACCACAGCTTCTCAATCATCACTAGGGGGTCATCTCACGACTCGTTTCAAACACGTCCTAACACTCGATGGCCATGCTGTCATCACTGGCCTGGATGGTGCCGCATTGCAACGTTGCGAGGATGAGCCTATTCATATCCCGGGAGCTGTGCAAGGATTTGGCGCTTTAATAGCGCTTCAGGGGAAAGAAGACGACAAGTTCGTCGTGCGAATTGCGAGCGAGAACTCGAGGCGATTGATGGGATACTCTCCTCGAGAACTGTTCTGTCTCGATAACTTTTGCGATGTACTCTCCGACGAACAGGCGGACAATCTTTTAGACCATATTGATTTTATCCGCGATGAGGATGCCGATTTAGCTTCGAACGGACCTGAAGTTTTTATCCTCTCAATTGCTCCATTAGGGGCCAAGAAGGGAGTGAAGCTCTGGTGCGCAATACATATCCACGAGCGAAACGGAGACCTTATTATCTGCGAATTCGAACTTTACGACGACAAGATCTGCCCACTCGTCCCTTCTAGCGATGCGACTCCGGAACCCCCAGGGAATACATTGCATAGTGAGCCAACCCCGGAGGAATTGGCAGAGAGCACAGTTAACACGAGCAAGCCTTTGAGACTCTTGAAGAGAGCGAGAAAGTGGAGGGGAGAAATGGCTGCGATGGAAGTATTTAACGTCATGTCGCAGTTGCAGGAACAGTTCGACTCCGCTCTTAATGTAGAACAGTTCCTGAAGGTCCTTGTCGGCGTTGTGAAAGAGCTCACAGATTTCCATCGGGTCATGGTTTATCAATTCGACTCAAGCTGGAATGGAAAAGTGGTTACGGAATTGGTGGATACAAGAGCATCAAAGGATCTTTTTAAGGGGTTGCAATTCCCAGCGTCGGATATACCGAAGCAAGCTCGCGATCTATACAAGATCAGCAAAGTACGGCTGCTTTACGACAGAGGCCAAGAGACCGCTCGCTTGGTGTGCAAAACAGCAGAAGATGTGGAAACACCGTTGGACCTCAGCTACTCGTATTTACGAGCAATGTCACCTACTCACATCAAATATCTTGGGAATATGGGTGTCCGATCGTCCATGTCGATTTCGGTAACTGCGTTCAATGAGCTCTGGGGGCTGGTGATTTGCCATTCATACGGATCAAAAGGGATGCGGGTCTCCTTTCCCATTCGCAAAATGTGTCGCCTCGTCGGTGACCTAGCTTCTAGAAATATTGAACGACTGTCTTACGCCTCTCGCCTGCAAGCTCGAAAGCTTGCCAATACCGTGTCTACGGAGAAAGATCATGGTTGTATTGTTGCTTCATCAGACGATCTCCTTAAGCTCTTCGATGCTGACTTTGGCCTTCTCTCAATAAGGGATGAGACGAAGATTCTCGGCAGACCGGAGGTGACACATGAAGCTTTGGCCATGCTGGAATACCTGCGTCTCCGGAAATTCACGTCTGTTCTCACATCTCAAGACGTGTCGGCTGATTTTCTTGATCTGATATATCCTCCTGGATTCTCTGTGATTGCCGGAATGCTGCTTGTGCCCCTATCTGAGACTGGCGATGATTTCATTGTCTTTTTCCGCAAAGGGCAACTTAGAGAGGTCAAATGGAGCGGTAATCCATACGAAAAGAATATCCACGAGGGTACGGAGTGTTTTCTGGAGCCTAGGAAGAGTTTCAAGAGGTGGTGTGAGACTGTGGTTGGGAAATGCCGAGACTGGAGTGAAGACCAAATCGAGACAGCGGCCGTTCTGTGCCTTGCTTATGGAAAGTTTATCGAAGTCTGGAGGGAAAAATGAAACTGCATTGCGGAATAGCCAATCCACAAAGTTGCTACTCGCTAATTCTGCTCACGAAGTGAGGACTCCTTTGAATGCTATCATCAACTACCTTGAGATAGCCTTGGAAGGATCTCTTGATAATGAAACGCGGGATAGTCTCGCAAAGTCGCATTCAGCATCGAAATCACTTGTCCACGTCATCAATGATTTGCTTGAGCTTACCAAGACCGAAGAGGGACATGAATTAGTCAAAGAAGAGATTTTCGATCTGCCTGCAACAATCAGAGAGGCCACCGAGATGTTCAGATGCGATGCAAGCCGGAAGAAGCTTGATTATATGCTCATCAAGAAGCCTGGGTTCCCGCATCTCGTAAAAGGAGATCAGCGAAGAGTTCGACAAGTCGTCTCTAATGTCATAGCCAATGCAATCCAAAATACGTCTAAAGGAGGGATAAAGGTTGAGTTGTGGATAACCGACCATGAGGAAGGGAGATGCGAAGTCGACATCGTTATCGAAGATACTAGCACTGGAATGTCTCCACAGAAGCTTGATGCTCTCTTTCGAGAGCTAGAGCAAGTTCAGACAGCAGATGATGACCAGTCGATCACGCCAGCAGATAAGCACGGCGAGCCTTCCAAGAATAAAGAAAAACGGACCTTGGGTCTTGGACTTGCTGTTGTTGCGAGACTATTGTGGAACATGAACGGGCAATTGAGATTGAAATCGGAAGAGGGGAGAGGCTCCCAATTCTTCATTCATCTACCATTCTATCTGCCACCAGGTCAGCCTACGTCAGTGTCTGAAGAGAGTATAAACACTGTGCTTAGCCATTTTACCGTATCCGATAGCCTATATTCGCCTCTGCAGCGCACTGAAGAAGGGGAGGTAACACTAATCAATAATGCAAACTCTCAAACTGAGTCACCACGTAGCAGTCTCGTTCGCAAGAAGAGTGGAGGAAGCCTTACTAGCTTGCACAGCTTTAAGTCAATCATGTCTCAGTCAAGTGTAGGGAGTGCAAAGGGCGAACTTGGGCGACTGATCGATGCTATACAAGGAACGGCGATAAGCACCCAGATTTCAGATGATCAACCTAATCAGAGCAACAGCGGGTCGTGGAAACCACCTTTAGCAGGCGGCTCTGCTGCGGTCTCTTCCCTTCAAGATAACCTCACACAATCAAGGCCATTTGGCGCTACTGTGCACTGCTTGACCGTCAATTCGAGTATACCTTCAAAACCGAATACTTCCCCCAAGGACTTCAAAACCCCTATGAGTGATACTGGGCCGTCTTCCCAGAAGGCAGCATTTGAGGACATTGACCAGGCAACTGCAAAAACGGTTCCTAGATACAACGTACTAGTTGCAGAAGACGATCCCCTCAATAGCACGATAATCAAGAAACGGTTGGAAAAGGTCGGGCACAATGTCATCTTGACCATAAACGGCCAAGAGTGTGCAAATACATACGCGGAGAAGCCTGGATGTTTTGACGTTGTCTTGATGGATATGCAGGTGTGATCGCACCATTCGTTTCTAAAGGGACGATATCGCTGACAATTTGATATAGATGCCGATTGTCGACGGGATGGCGTCTACCAAGATGATTCGTTCAACCGAGAAGTCGAATCCGTCCGATTTTATTCCCCGACACGCATCCCGTAACGGCAGAGTGCCGATCTTCGCAGTCTCCGCATCTCTGGTGGAGAAAAACCGACAATCCTATGTCGATAACGGATTTGATGGATGGATTCTGAAGCCGATAGATTTCAAGCGCCTAAACACCTTGATGGCGGGTATAGTAGAAGGTGAAGCGAGACATGGTGCGATATATCAGCCTGGGCAATGGGAGAAAGGAGGATGGTTTGTTCAACGGCCGGCACTCCCTGTGATTGCGGATACGCCCTCGTCTGGCATGAGTGCAAGCCGAAAGAACTCTGATGATGCGAGCTGGGGCCCTTAACCTAGCCACAGCCATGACGATATGTCCAGTTTGACGTTCAAAACGACTTCCCTTAGTATGGGATGGTTCGCGGAGTTAGACAGTCAGCGGAATTGGTCTTTGATGTCTCGTTTGTCTTACGCAGTCCGTGGATCTTGACAGCGATTCCTTCTCTCCTCTTAAGCTTTCCCTAGAATTTATAGATCGCTGTTTTCGCTCAACTTCCGGGGAGTTCTGGGTTCCCTTCTGTGTATAAATTGCGTTGCCTGATGGTCGCGGGGCAGCGGTGACGGTGATAGCCTTTTTACGTTGAGGATGCCCCCATGCAGGTGCAGTTTGATTTGCTCTGTTTAGAAATGCAATTCCTTTAGCGCGTGCTGTTCGTAGACAGTTTTTGCGATTCACCCGATAGAATAGACGCATACCCCCCTTTCATGTTTCTTCTCACGCACACACCTAAATATACATTATACCATAAGCACAAAATTGAGACATCTTCTCGCAGGAAATAATGTACGGAAAATTTCCAGTGAGCGTAAACTGGCTTTCCACAAAAGATGAACTAATTCTTCACAATGCGTGAACTGGTTCTTCAATGTATGTACTTAGGGTATAGAGGTTAGTCTCTGCCCCCCCCATCCCAGCGCCGGTGTGCACAGACGTGACAGGGATTATTTGGGAGACGGAAAAAAAGTCTCTGCTCCCCAGAATATCGCATGGAGTAGAAAAAGTAGAAATAAATATATTTATTAACTAGTAAGGTGTTGCAGCACTACCTGCTAAAATAATTGCATCTAGACGTTCTCTCATTGTAGCAATAGGACCAGACAATTTCTTTTAAGTTATCATTTTAAAGACTACACAACACTACTATTAAAGCTCTTTAATATTACTAGAGTGACCAAATACTATACTTAATTCCATTTCCATATTACCCCAAATTACCTCAATTAAATTAAGGTCTGGTAAGTGAGAAAGTTATTTGATAACCTCTATTTTATTTAATTACTAGCATGTTTTTACATGCTTCTTATATTCTAATACTCTATTTTCAATAATAATAACCTGTAATGACAAAGGCATTAAATATTGTAAGATAGGTAATACTAGTACATATTACTTAAACTTAAAGTATTTAAAGTAACTTGATTTGTAAATATAATTTTCTTGTTGTTAAGGACCAAAATCACTTCTTAACTAAAACTTAACAAAGTAATATACAATTATGTTATGAATATCTCAGACTCTAAATTATAGAATATTACAGATCTGAAAGTATTGTAGGGACTATTAAATCAAATTGTGAATAAAGCTTTATTGAGTATAGTATATAGTTGAAAGAAATGATTACTAAATATAAATAACAATGAAACTTATAGAAATTTAGTGCTCAAAGTGACAATATGTAAACTTCTAAGCTTACATGCTGTATGCTGTATGTGGTAACTGAAAAATATAAAATAATATTTCAGTTAAGTAACTCTTACTTAGCTAACTTAATTAACTATTACAATGTCAAAGAAGCAATACTAAGAATAACTAACGAATTATAAAAGCCTTTAGTTAAGAACTAATTAGAGGTAATTTAGAAAAGAAGTTAATAAACTCCTAATTAGCTAAGATAGCTAGGAAATACATTAATCAGAAGTAATGAATCATATAGTAATTATATATAGATAGAAAAAGTATAAGTTATGAAGTAAATTAAGTTTCTTTATTTAGAATTCAGATTGTAAGTCATATCTTGATATGACTGTAATGTAGTGTATAATCACTTGATAGCAAGTAATTAGTAACTTAATGAAAAGCTATTATAAAAAGTACTTAAAAAGTAACAAAAAGTACTTTTCTCTTCTCTTCACTAAACATATTATTTGAAAGTTTGTTACTTAGTAATTTAAGTTTTATTGCTCAAGATATCAAAAGATATAATTGCATACTATTTTACTAAATCTGTAACTATAAAAGTTTTGATTATTATAAGATAAATAATATATCATAAATATCTTTAACCTTACCAGGATAATATTATAAATATGAAAGTAATGTTAGTTACTATTAGCTTAAATCGCAGTTCTACAAGATTAAAAATAATACGTATAGCTAAATAAGAATAGACTGAATACAAGAATGGATAGCACTTGCTGGAGATAAGTAAGGGTCAAAGTAGAACTCATACAATTAGTACAGCTTGTAGCAACTCAATAAATTACCCATAACCTGATCAAGATAACAACTTCAACTAATGTCAGGGCTAGCCCTAAAGCCAGCTCTTTTTGAATTGCTAAAACAGTACAAATGGCATTAGGTCAAATGTCGAGTATTGTTGCAGTAACATTACGAAGCTCAAGAATAAAGGTCAACAGTATATGGAGGTTTAGCATTACTATGTGCGATGGACTGAATTTCAATGGCTTAAGGATGTCGATTTCTAATATAGAACTAATCAGTACTTCTAGGAGAAGAAGTCTCCTGAATTTATATATATGCGTCTCTTAATGCATCAACCATATGCAGCGTGATGGTGCACTGCTACTGAGTTACAACTATGATTCTTATTCTTTAAGGCTTTGCATTACAGCTAATCATACAAATGTCAAAAATATTTATTTAAGAAGCAATCAGCTATATAAGAGTTTTATAGACTATAGGAACTAGAACTATTAGATATAGATGAAAGACTAAAAGAGTTAAGAAATACTTAGCAATTAAAAGACACATCAGCTAGTTGTAGTGGGTAGCTCAAGAATAGGAAAAGAATTATAAGTCATAATAACTTAAGTTTTATTATTGAATTTAGTATGAATTATATTGTGGATTATATTAAGAAGTATGTATACCAAGTAGTATGAGTCACCCATTAGTAAGTAGCTAAGAAATTAATGAAAAGGTAACTATAAATACTATATTGGAATTTCATGGAAAGTGTCTTTCATTCCTTCTTCACTGAATATCTTGTTAATTTAGCAATTAAAGCTTTGTACTAAGAATTATTGCCTTAAAATATCTTTTAATATAGTTGCAGTAAAACTATTTCATTATCATAGTATATAGAACTAACATAACTGTCCTACAATTACCCTTAAATGCCTTACTACGTATCTGAACACCTAAGACAAATTAGGAGATAAGACTTTATTAGTATTACAAATATTTTGAGCTTTACTAGAAATGCCATAAACATGAGAGTAATGTTGTTATTATTGAACTGAATTGCAGTTTCACAGGTTTAAGGGTGATATACATGGCTTAACAAGAATGAACTGAATATAAGGATAGACGGTACTTGCTAAGAGTAAGTAGGGGTTAAAGTGAAATTTGCACAATCAATATTCTTAGCCTTAAGAGTACAACTTGTAGCAAACTTAATAAATTACCAATAACCTAGTCAAGGCAACAATCTTAGCCAGTTACACAATTACTAAGCAGTTTAGTTGGGTATGACAATCTAACTTTAATGAGATTTTATCTTTTAGTTTATCTTAGTATTTAAGTATGTAGTAAGATATTCTTAAGATAACTGTAAGATAGTTATATTGGTTCTGAATATTAAGATAGTGAAATAGTTCTACTGCAATTATATTAGAAAATATTTTTGGGTGATAATTCTTAATACAAAACTTTATTATTAAATTAATAAAATATTTAGTAAAGAGAGAAGGAAAGATGCTTTCTCTAAGATCATAATTTAGTATTTATAGTTATCTCTTCACTGATCTTTTGGCTACCTGCCAACAAGTAACTTATATTACTTGATATATACTTTTCTCAATGTGATTCATATATGACTCATACTGAGTCTAATAATGAAATCTGAATTATTATGACTCATAATTCTCTGTTTATACTTGAGTTGCTCACTACATCTTGCTGATATATCTTTCAACTGCTAAGTATCCCTCAGCTCTTTTAGTTCTATTTCTATAATCAACAGTTCCAAGTTTGTAAGTTGTGAAGGCTCTTATTAGTCAATCGCTTTCCAGCTAGACTGTTTGGCAGTTATGTGGCTAGTTGAGATTATTACCTTAATCGAAATGTAGATGATTTATTAAGTTTGCTGTGAGTTATATTCTTAGCGCTAAGAGTATTGATTGCGCGAACCCTACTTTGGCCCCCATCTATCTTTAGCAAGTACTATCTATCTTCATGTTTGGTTCATCTTTACTGAGCCGTATATGTTACCCTTAGCTATATAAAACTGTAATTTAGTTCAATGATAGCAGTATTACTCTTATATCCATAGTATTTCTGATAAGGCTTAAGACATTTATAATACCAGAAAGTGATCGACTAATAAGAATCTTTATGATACATAGACCCAGAATCATTGACTATAGAAATAGGATCAAAAGAGCTAAAGGACACTTGACAGCTGAAAGAAATATCAGTTAAGTTTAGTGTGTAACTCGAATATAGGTAAAGAGTTATAGGTTATAGTGATTCAGGTTTCATTATTAGACTTGAGGTGAATTATGTTATAAGTCATGCTGAAAGAAGTATATACTAAATAATATAAGTTGCTTATCGATAGGCAGCTAAGAGATCTATGAAGAGGTGACTATAAATACTAAATTATAATTTCAGAGAAAGTATCTTTTCTTCCCTCTTTACTAAATGTCTTATTAATTTAACAATAAAGTTTTATACCAAAAATCATTGCCTAAAAATATTTTTTGATATAGTTGCAATAGAATTATTTCGCTATTTTAGTATACCGAATCAACGTAACTGTCTCATGGTCACTTCAAGAATGCTTTGCTATATACTTAAATATCAAGATAAACTAGAAAACAAGACCTTATTAAAGTTAAATCAATACACGATATTAGTACATGTTATTTGGACTTAGATATTTCAATTCATAGATAGAGTTTTCCTATTACTGATAACCAAAATCACTTCTTAACTAAGATTCAACAAGGTAGTATGCAGTTATATCTTTTGATATTTTGGATAATAAAACTTGAATTGTTAAGTAATAAAACTTCAAATAATATATTTAATAAAGAGAAGAAAAAAGTGCTTTTCATTACTTTTTAAGTACTCTTTATAGTTACTTTTCATTAAGTCACTAATTAACTATTTGTAAAGATAGACAATACTAGTATATATTATTTGAACTTAGGTACTTTAAATAACTTAATTTGTAAACGAGGTCTTCTTGTTGCTAGGGACCAAAATTACTTCTCAGTTAAGATTTAACAAGATAACATGTGATTATATCCTTTAATATCTTAAACAATAAAACTTAGTTATTAAGTAATAAATTTCTAAATAATACATTTGATAAAAAGAAAAAGCTCTTTCTATTATTCTTCAAATACTCTTTTATAGTAGTTCTTCATTGAGTTACTGACTACTTGCCATTAGGTGATCATATACTATATTACAATTATGCCAAAGTATAACTCATAACCTATATTTTAAATAAGGAAACCTAAGTTACTTTATAACTTATACCTTTTTTACCTTTGTGCAATTACTGCACAACTCACTATTCTTAGCTAATATGTCCTTTAGTTATTTTAGCTGATCAAGGATCCATTAGCTTCCCTCTTAAATTGCCCCTAGTCAATCCTTGATTAGGAGTCTTGGTAGTTTGTTAATTGCTTCTTGTATAACTTTCTTGGCATTATAATGACTGGTTGAATCTACTGAGCAAGAGCTGCCTGGTTAAGGTATTATCTCATGTTTTTTAATTACTACATACTGCTACTATAGACTTCCACACTCTCAGTAAGTTCTATTGCTATTTGTATTTAGTAGTTAAATCTCTTAGCTATATACTATACTTAATAGAGTTTTGTTTGTAAACTAATTCAATAATTCCTACATTGCTTCTGTATCTGTGGTATTCTGCAACTTAGAGCCTAAAATATCTATAATACTATTATCAGATGATTACATACTACATTATAGTTATACTAAGATGTGACTTATAAACTAAATTCTAAATAAGGAAATCTAAATTACTTTGTAACTTATACTTTCTTTACCTATATACAATTACTACATAACTTACTATTCCTGACTAATATGTTCCTCAGCTATCTCAGTTAGTTAAGAATCTGTTAACTTCTTTCCTGAGTTGCTCTTAATCAATTTTTAGCTAAGAATCTTTGTGATTTGTCAGTCTCTTCTTATATTACTTTCTTAGCATCATAATAGCTGAGTCTATTAAGCAAGAACTACTTAACTGAAATATTATCTTATATTTTTCAGTTACTATATACAGTATGCAGTACATAGGCTTAGTAGTTTACACTTTACTGTTTTAAGTACTATACCTTGATAAGTTTTATTGTTATTTGTATTTAGTAACTAGCTCTCTCAATTATAAGCTATGTTCAATAGAGTTTCGTTTATAATTCAATTCAATAGTTTCTGTGTTACTTCTATATTTATGGTATTCTACAGCTTAGAGCTTAAGATGTCTCTAACAGAATTCTAGCTAGGAAGTAATTTTGGTCTTTAGCAATAAGAAGACTGTATTTATAAATTAGATTACCTTGAATACTTCAAGTTTAAATAATTATTATGGATACCCTAAACTCCATTAGGATAATACTATAAATACAGAAGTAGCATCAATTACTGTAATGATCTAACTTCAATGAGGTCTGGTCTCCTAGTTTGTCTTGATGTTCAGGTATACGGTGTGGCATTCTTTATGCGACTGTGAGATAAGTATGTTAGTCTCGTATACTGGATAGCGAAACAGTTCTACTGCAACTATATCAAAAGATATCTTGGGCGATGACTCTTGATACGAAGCTTATATTGCTAAACTAATAAGACTTTCAGTGAAGAGGAAAGGAAAAATGCTTTCCCTAAGACTCCAACGCTATATTTATAGCTGCCTCTTCACTGACCTCTTGGCCACCTGTCAACAGGTGACTCATACTACTTAAAGTGTTCTTTTCTCGGTGTAACTTATACTTGACTCACGTCGAGTCCAATAATGAAACTTAAATCGTTATGACTCATAACTCTCTATCCATACCCGAGCTGTCCACTATACCTAGCTGATATGTTCTTCAGCTGCTAAGTGTTTCTCAGCTCTTTTGGTTCCTTGCCTATAGCCAATAGTTCTCCGTCTGTAGGTCGTGGTAGTTTCTGTTGGCCAGTCGCTTTCTGGCTAGACTCCTTAGCTGTGGTGTAGCTGGCTGAGGTCATTGCCTTGACAGGGGTATGAGTGATTTATTGAATTGCTACAGGTTGCACTCTCAAAGCTGAGAGCCCTGATTGTGCAAACCCCTGTTCTGGCCCCTACGTTCCCACAGCAAGTACTGCTCGTCCTCGTATTCAGTTCATCCTTACCGAGCCATTTGAGTCGTCCATATCCTGTAGGCTAACGATCCGGTCTAATGGTTCCAGTGCTACTCCTGTGTTCATGGCGTTCCTGATGAGGCTCGAGATATTTGTGACACTTTCCCATCTTAGCTAATGTTGTGCAGTACTATGAAAAACACCAATGAAATCAGCAGCTTTGTGCTGAGAATGTCTAGCCTCTACTAAAGCCTTGAAACAGTCAATTTTTGGTATTTGATACTCTTTTTGAGCACTCATTATTCCAGAAAGTTGGTAGTTCGTGGGTGAAAGCGCAAATTTTGGTGGGGTGGACGCTCACTTTCTTAGCTGTTGTACACCAAATGGCCATCAAGGACTCTTGCAGATATACGTATTTGAGACTAATACACTCACACGAATACTTTGTGATAACGAGCCGGGTTTAAGGCGTGATCACAGTGGGTTACTACGAGCGCATGGGGAGAGTAGCAGCTCACTATGTCCGTAGTGTTTTTTCGTGCTTGCAGCCACGGCTGTATCTTGTGACCGTGGAGAATTCCAATAGGTGTAGGTTGCCAAATCGTACGAGGCACATACCATCCGATTCCGCTTCTACCATTCACTCGAGACCTATTGCTTGCTAACGCTTCTGGAAGACTTAACGGAGGAGACTTCTACATGTGGAGGACGAGAATCGACGACAGAACTACGTATCCGCAACTGACCGTTACAACCGTTCGAGATTAATCTTACAACAGGGATCTTCGACATTTCACACGAACTTCCTCCATAATAAATGGCACATTCTATGATGAGAATCGACTTAGGAGAATCTCGTGAGTATGCTCCGTATGGTGCTCCTGCAGGTACACCCACGCACAAGAATCCGTATCGAATAATGCCGACTTTTGGTCCTCGATCACGCTTAGAGGTAAGACTTAACTATCTGAAAAGTGACGAGACATGAAACGAACGCCCTCCAATTTGCAAAATAAGGCATATGAGCCATCTAGGCCCGGTCAAGATTTATAAGAAGTTCGCATCGTGACCAAACGTCGTCTTGCTGCCGGCGCACGCTCAGTCGTTTGAGCAAGCGAAGCCTGCAAGCCAACACACCCCCAGCAACAAAATGGCTTGCATGTGGTCCGTGTGCATCTGCCGGTAAATACGAGGCACGGGGGTACTGAGTACGGAATACACACGTTCAGCTCAACTCTGGGTCCTTAAGGCAGAACCAAGCATGTAGGCTTATGTAACGACCTCTCCGTCATGCACAAGAAATGCAGCGCAACTCGTCTCCTCGTCTGCGTCGCACAAAGATACAAATCGATCTGTACATCTGCACATCTGCACATCTGCACATCTGCACATCTGTCTCGTACACTTTCATCGCGAACGACCTGTGATCTTAATAATTCACCCTCCGCGCTGTATGTAGAGTATAAGTACATACGGAGTACATGCATGCATTCAAGGAAGCACCTTGGAGTATCTTCGTCAGGCCAAGCAGTGCAGTTGTTTGTTTGGCGGTTGTCGGTATATCAGACCTCACATATCACTCTATTTCTGGTCAGGGATCCTGGAAGTCGCAGCCTAATCGGGGGCGTGGGGAGGTTGGGAAGCTGGGATAAGAAATATAACTGGAACGTGAAATAGAGTGCTTTTCCCGCACCCTCTTCGCTGCGAACTCAAAACACACCGTAAATTGATGAGGGTTGGGTTGTCCCTGCCTGAGCCAGGTTACCGGAACAGAAGAGTACTGCGCGGGCTGCTCCATTCCCGGCCGAAAAGAGGCGGGTGGGAAGGAAAACCAAAAGCAAGCGAACGCCCGGACTTGGACTCAGTCTGAAGCAAAGCCAAAGACACAGGCCTTCTCCTACGCAGAACGCCTACACCTTACACTGCGCAGAGGCGCAGCCCAGCCGACGGAGGAATTTAGACTTCTAGAAGAGGAGCATTGACCAAAGTGCGACGAGTTTACATTACCTGTCTCCGCGAAAGGAAGAAGTTGGGGTAATTACTGCTGTTGCTTTTTTTACGCACAACAACGTCAATTGTGCGGGCCGGACGGACTTGGAAAGAAAAGCAAGGCGCTTATTCAGTATACGCTAGATTGGCCCCAACTTCCGACTCACCGATCGCATACGCAGTCCATACTCATTCGCAACAATCCAACCAACACTCTCCCACGCAAAAGCTACCAATACATACAACGAAGTGGAAAAGAAGGGTACCGCGCACACGGGAGTAAAGGGGACTGAGTTCACACAGGCCAGCCCTCTTTCGCGGGAAGATGGGCGCCTGTCTCTCCTGTCTCGGCCTCAGAGGACGGCGGTCGTCGGATGTATGTCTACGTACCCACTGCTTTCGTCAAGGCAAACCGAAGTAAAGAGTGACTCGGCAAGCTAACACGATACCACAGACGTCAGAAACATCACGCCTCCTCTCCGACGACCCGTTACTAGGGCACCACGGGTATGGAACTGGGCATGCTGGGAATGGGTTGCACGGAAATTTGGGTGTGGGAGGGAGCCCGTTGGATTTGCAGCGGGAGACCGAGGCATTGAGGAGGATTGTTGCTAGGACATCTGAGTGAGTAGCCTTTCGCATTCCTTCCTGCTGGCTGTTTTCCGTATCCCAACATCGCGGAGCGCCCATCGCGACCAAAGGCGCAACAGAATTGACTGATGTTTACAGTAACCTAATCGACATATTCTCCCTCCCTCCTCCACCGACAACCTCTACAACGTCACCCACCGCGCCCATCCACCCTTCCAACGGCCAGCCTCCCGCCTCCCCTGCCCTCCTTCCACCACAACCAAATACCCACTACAACCCTCCTCCTAACCCCGCCCTAACTCAAAAAGCTCGTTCCTACCGTCTGCTCCTCCAAAAGACATCCCCACCCGTTATCCCGGCGTTCCCACAACCGCTTCCGAAGGGCGCAATGACTGGCGAAGAGAGGGAGTGGATGGGCCAGCTGGGAAAGGAGGCCGTGAGGGTGGTGGGAGGGTTAAGGACGGTGAAGGTCACTGGGGTTGGAGGGCTAGTGGGAGGTTTTGAGGGATTAGGCGAACCCGGACCCAGGCGGTGATTGTTCTAGGAGCCGCGTGGATATATATAACCGGATAGCTGTGAAGACGTCTTAGGAGCGTTTACGGAGGTTTCCACGAAGTTTGAGAGTCATGGGATGTTCAGCAAAAGTCGCAATACTCTCAATACTCTCGGGAGACTCTGGTACGCTCAACCAACTCTTGACGTCCTCGCGGAGATCGCTTTACATGCCTTCATGGTTTCCGTTCACGCCAGAGATACCCAAACTTTCGTCAATCATACGTCGTCGGCTCTGTCCTTCTGCGTACCAACACCTTCGGCTCCCCGCCGTGCCGCCCTAGCTTTAAAAGCCAACTGGATAGCGTCTTCCCAACTCATAATCAAACTCACGAGTTTCCTTGCTGGCCCACGTGTCCACATTTGCACAAAGCGATTTCCCTCAAAAAAACAAAACACAGCCTTAATATTAACGCATAGCGAACTCGGCGAGCATAGATGCATATACCCCCTCCTGTACTATCTCCTTTGTCTTTCATCTAGAAGAAAAGAGAGACCGACGGCCCAAGTATTCCTACTGTTTTCGGGAACGGCCGAGGATGCCGAATGCTCCTGCTCTTTCGGATTGTGCTCTATCTATAGTACGCTTCGAAAAAGAAAGAACTATCCTCTTAATCACTCCTTCCTGTTGCATGGAAGTCACGTTTGTCCCTTCCCCTCTCTAAGCCATTTTTTTACACCATAGTTTATACTAGCGTCTTGCTTTTTAGCATGTCTTACTAGGAGATGGATGGGGCGCGTGGTTGGGACTTGGCTCCTGTTTGACTGGATCGGACTGGGATGACAGAGTCTAGGTCTGTCGTTCGGGGCTTGAATTGTAATACATAGAAGGAATCGAAATCAAAATCGAAATTGAGGTTTCCTTGCCCCTGGGTCTAGGGAGTGAAATGGGAATGATAGTGTTTTTGCTGTGTGGTAGTCGTACCTACTGCTAACATTGTTGATGATAATTGCTGACCCTAGCCAAATATTTGCAATGCTTGTAGAAAATAGTAGGCTCTAGTCGGTTCTCTTTAATGGTTGACAAAAGTCGTCAGGTCTCGTGGACTTTTCTCAACTCTCACCAACCCCTCGCCAACCTCCACCAACTGCTCTAAAGCCTTTTTAGCGCTTTACAAGAGCCGCAATGTCTATCCGCATTAAACCTCCTCTAACCTGCATTCCCCATCACAGATCTATTTTAAAGTGTCGGTGTAGCTCTACGTCGTAGTTTCCTGCCTGTAAAAGTATGCAAGAACGGAGACTTCATGGACGACTAAAAGTTCACACTGCTTGCATTCCTGGATGACTCCCGTACATTGATGCTACCCGGTCCTCTATGTTTATGGGAGTGCTTCCTGCCTACGGAGCGTATACCAATTATACGATATGTCCACGGAGGCCTCTTGGGCATATTTATGTATGTACAAACAAGACCTATGTGATTGCAAGAGGACTTCATGCTAACTCTACCCCGGGAAGCGTTGCAGAAGGCCCCCAGCGCTATCGAAAATAGATACCCTGGAAACAGAGTCACAACGCTATACCACGCTGGGCCTTACAAAACATTCCAGGCTAGTAAAAATTTCTTATATCCTTGGTTTTGACTCAACTGACGACGTTGCTTCAACTACCTGCGTTGAGTATAATTGTTCAGCTAAACGATACGGGGGATGGCCGAGTGCTACCCCATGTCGTCGAATTCTACGAAGCATTGCGATACAGCATGCTGCAAATGCCATCTTGTCGAGGCAGCCACAACCGACGATATGGGTTAACAAGGCATGACAGTACTGTCTCAACTTCAAACTGCCGTGGGTAGCAATGCACAGGTTCCGGGGGGGAGGAGATGAGGCGGCCATAAATGAAATCATACCCTCCCCTTTCTATCCAGAATTTATGAGGCACATACATACACCTAAGAGGCCTCCGTGAACACATAGCAGAACTAGCATAAAGTCGAGGTGAGTATTGCTTTGTTGAAGAAGCATCTTCTCAATCTAACAACGAAATTCCTACTCGTTCAAACAGAGATATAGTGAGTCAGGTCACAGTTGGGGATGGCTAGCATGAAAGGCAAAGAGAAGTGAAACAATATTTACGGCTGACCAGTGTATCCGAAGCTGCTTCTCAGCCCCTGATGGCTCTCGAATGTATATGCAATCTAGACCGATGGAACTATGGGAGCACTTGGTGTATATAATTAGTTCTCGCACTATAGCTATGGAGAGCTATCGTACGTGTAAGCCTTTGAGACCTATACGTTCATTTGCGTACTCATACCGACGTAATAGTTTTTGCATATGGCCGCGCCAGATTCTCATGTGTGTACACTTTCTAGGAGAGATTGCGATTCTTTTGGAGCATTGAAAGGGCTTTACAGAAGTTGGCGAGAGCTGACGAAAGTTACCATCTTTTGTTGACAAAGCCGACGAGC
Organism: Nothomitra cinnamomea; assembly: GCA_022345685.2. Taxonomy (NCBI): domain Eukaryota; kingdom Fungi; phylum Ascomycota; class Geoglossomycetes; genus Nothomitra; species Nothomitra cinnamomea. Next base: position 74,672 of record JAJDMX020000131.1, on the reverse strand, counting down.
AGGCAATTGTTGTCAACGATTGTGGCAGTAGGGACGACTGTCTACAACTATCTACTGCTTTCATAAAAGGCGTGTTATGATTAGATGTTATGATAATAATATTCGATTGATTAATCTCTCCCTTGAGAAGGTGCGCCTGACTTACTCAATATGTGAAAACACACCCGTCGCAATTCCCAAGTCAGGCATCGCTCTAGATGCAGAAGGACTATCCATAACAAACCAATTTAGAGTCCTATTTCACGCTGGCAACCAACCTCAAATGTAAACTCCTACCGTCTAATGCACTAGCCCAGATGATAGAAAATGACTCCTCGGTAACGGATCAAAAAAAGTGGGCGTGCCGAATTTACAGCCTTCCCATCGCAACCTCTTCAATTCAAGATCCTCATCTACTTACTTATTCTGGTCCCCGCAGAGTCTTCACTTGCATCCACTCAGATGTGCCAACGCCTAGGTTCAGCCCATTGCGTGCCCACCATGCCTTCACCAGATCACGACTCTTCCCCTCAAGGGCGTCTTCCAGCGCTTCTTCAATATCGCAAGTCTTATACTCGACTTTATACCCGCTCCCGAGCCACCATTCCAACACATCACGATGTCCATTCTTGGTTGGCCCAACCAGGACCTGGTTGTCAAACATCATCTTCCCACCCTTCAACTCTTTCCACAGCTCCAGCACATTGACGTGGCCGTGCGCCGAGGCAATGCGGGCTACCGTCTCTTCGTGCAGATACGGAATACCGGAAGTGTCCCACCAGCGGACGGTGCTCGCCTGACCATTCTGTGCAGCGCAGCAGATGGATTTGCCGACTTTGAGTAGCAGGGGATTATTGCTGTTCGGGATGTCGGCGCCTAATTTCTCGTCACCAGACGAAGAATCGCTATCTCTTTGGGTGTTGTCGTAGGGGTCTCCGCTGTACCAGACCTGATGTCTTCTAGACGTACTCTTTTTGGTCGATAGTGAATAAGCTTTGATTCCTTCTCGCAACGAGTCCATACCCCATTGGTAGTTGCCTTCGATTTTGCGCTTTTCGCTGGCTTTGAGTTTGTCGCTCCGTTTAGAACCATCATGGTCTATGTAGTATGCTCCTTGGTGCATGGACGCTGCCTTCCACCACTCTAAAACCTCGATCCTTCCTTTTGAGGATGCTTGCTCTAGGGCAGTTTCGGTATAAAGCATTCGTAAACCAGATTTTCGCCACCAGTCAAGGACGTGAACGAACCCAGCTCTACTCGCGCCATCGACAGCTTCGAGAGTGTAGTCTTTAGCAAGAAATGAAGGTGACGTTCGCCACCACTCCAATACCTCAACTCGACCAAAGACAGCACTAGCTTTTGTAGGAAGAAGTTTATGGCCAAACGTCGCCCAGAGAAGATCCTTGTGGTGTGTCTCCAGATATGACAGTAAGTCTGTCCGAGCAAATTTTATGATGATCTTGACACAGAGGATAGATAGAAAACTCGGAGTAGGCTTTGTCTCCAGCCAAGATGCAACGTCCTCCAATGTTCCAGTTAGGATGGTCCACTCTAAGTTGCTCATGTCATTGCCAAGCTCCTGTGACTTCTGCCATTCCTTTGGAACTGGCAGTTTCGTGTAAACACCGAGCGCCATAGAAACCTCCCAGTCACCAACAAAATCGAAAATATGACTCCAGATTTCAGGGGGTACCTTCACTGACGATTTGCGGATAGTCCTTGGGGTCACAGTCGATATTCCCATCGCTGTATCCACGTCTTGACCGATGACCATTAGTTCGGCTTGGTTCCGTACGGTCTCCAGTAGCTCCTCCATAGCATCCCACCTTATTCCCCACTTACCATCGTCGTCAATGCCATATAGTATCGGCGGTAGTACTCGGATCCAGTTCCATTTCCTCCGGATTTTATGCAAGTGCTTTTTCGTCATTGGGTTCTCCCACATTGGCTTCGGCATGTATGGTATGAGTATAACTTTCTTCGACACATCCCAGCTTCGCAACATATCCAGTTCGAAAGTGCTAACCATACCGTGTAGCATCTTCGCGATAGAATCTGCATTTAAAGGAGCTAGAACAAGTAGGTCCGCCCACTGGGATAGTTCCCAAACTTTTTGTTCACGATTGTGTTCTGTAAACGACTGGGACGTCGTGAGAGCGCTCTGCAAATTTATGGTACGAATATCCCCGAGTCGCACTCCGATCGTGCTGCTCAGCTCGGACGTCCTTGTATGGTTATCATACATGAAAAGGACATTTAGTCTCCGGTGAATGTCTCGTCCATTGTCTGCATGTTCCGACGGACTTCTGTGCCTGTACAAAGTGCGTGCTGCACGGTTCTAGAAAAAGGTTAGCATATCAACATTAGTATTCGCCTCGGGCAAGTACCGTTAAAGACACCATTTTGTCCTGCTCTGAAATGTCACTTTATTGGTTCCGTTCTATGTTAACTTGAAATATCGGTCGTGCTTGGTTACCTGTTCCAATCGCAAGGTAGATATAGTCCCCCGTTCCGCCGCAGAAACGACTGTGTGACAAGTCCGACCGTTCATTAACTTTGCCGGTCTTGCCAGGGAATATGTAGGCTTTGTGGGATTCCGACGTAACAGGCTATGTGCCAGAGGGCGGATTCAATCTGTTGTGTGACGCGAGGATTGGCTGTAATGCCAGCACTTTCAACTAATAATTCGATCCAGCACAATGCTCCAGATCGAGCTGTGCGAATGGCGGACCAAGGGAAGGATATCCCGGAGGCGATAAACGAATGCAAGGAACCCCGTAAGGAAGAAGTTCTTTTTCTCCGAATGCACCAGCAATGCACGGCTGGCCAATGCCAAAGGCCGGTAGTGGGGTTCATGTGCTGTGGTGCATGCTGTATGTACTTTATGCGGTTTGGGAGAGCTCAAGTTACGTCCGACGAACGAGTGGGTCGATGTTTCGCCAAAAAAATTACGTCGGTGCTCGGATAGCGTTTGGACTGATAGCTCGGCGCTTATTCGCTTCACATAGGCGTAACGGAAACGATCCTTACGCCTACACTTCATCCTTAACGCCCAGTGATATTGCAATAGGGCCTAGCCCTAGCGCTACTAGTGCCACCCCATGTACATGCTCAGATATTCGAGCCATTGCAATACCGGCACTGCAAGCCACTCTAAGCGCGTTAAGCTCAAATGCTAAAAACCTTTATTTTTGAAATGAGGGACATCAAACCTTGGTAGAATGCTGGGTATGGTCCTCCACATCGCGAAGGGGTCCGACGCTTTGCGCAGTGGATTGGGTTTGGGCCTAGTTTCTTTTGAGTTTGAAATGGCATCGACGGATGTTGTAGCTCTCGTGCCTATGGAAAGTTTCTGTGCGCACATACGTTGTGTTCCTTTATTTTTGCATCAATTTAGAAGCATAAGGAGTACCCCATACTTCTGCCGAGACGCGTTTGCTGCGACTCTTTAGAAAGTCCGTAATATCACGGAGCATCTTGAATACGTATGTACATGTCGGACCCCCAGGGGCGTGGAGCACCGTATATACATGATAATTCCGAAGCGCTCCAGCCCCTGCTTTGTGGGGCGACATATTTTCTTCTACCCTAAGAGGATCCCTCCACGTCGTGAGTCGCGCTTGGCGTTTTCATCTAAGGGTACAACCGAACTTTTCTATAATACAAGCGCACTTCACTGTCGCGCTCTTGTAGCGGTTGCCCGGGGAGACCCACTCTTGCCTCAATCTTCCGCCATGAATATATACGTGCGATGCAAACAATCAACCCCCTGCACGCGAAGGGGGAAATGCAAAGATGCCACTGGCATCAAGGGGGGACTGAAATCCGACCGAACAGAAGTGACGCGGAGCTTGAAAAGCTATAAAATACACAAGCGGAAGACCGCCTGCCATGCTAAAAGTGAGAGGGTAGTGGGGATCAAATTGTATGAACGCAAACAAGGTGCGAAGATGAATACAGGGGAATCCAGTCGTCGTCAACCATACATAGGCGGTACTTTCCACGTTAACATGTGCATGCTGACTGGAATCCCTTCATGTACAACAGGTAGAGAGGAAACCAGATTTTTTTTTGGTTTGAAATGGCTTTCGACGAAAGCACAGGGATAGAAGGTTCGGATGATGCGCCTTAGAATTGTACCATAAAGAAACGATCTCTCGTGATGTCTCGACGCCAGTTGGCTCACCGTAGCTTGGCAGAAAAATAATATGGACAAGAATAATGCAAGCCTCCTCATCGGAGGTTGTCCCGGACGAGAACTGTAAGGTATCCGTGACGTGTAAGAACGGTTGGGTCAAACACCATCGGTGGAGAGAGTACTCGCTCCGTCGAGGGACCGCCTTGCGATCCTGAAGACCCCCCTGATGCACCAGTTGCGGGACCCCGTTCTCCGACTGCGAGGTCGGCGAGATGCTGGAGTCCTCCAAGACTCCCTGAAAGTGGCCCTGATCCTCCAGACTGCTGTTGTTGCCTCTTCTTAAGAATAAAATCCCTGATCGCACTATCCCACCCAACACTATCTTCTCTAGCCGAAAAGCCCCGCCGTTTGTCCAAGGCCTCATGCAGATCCTGTATACCCTTCCAGGCTCCCTCTTTAGTCTCGGGAATGTCCGCCAGTTCAACGAGGGTCAAAGCTGCAAGCGCCGCAAAGTGATGGTTTAATGGGGTGATCTGCGTAGAAGGAGAATTCAAAATGCTTGCCAAACGTTGAGCAGGCCCGAGGAGATCGACGGGTTCTGAAGCCGCTGTATGCCTCTTCATAAGGAGCTTAACATGCCAGTATGAAAGGTGAACCAAACTCAAGGAGCCAATGACTGAATCTATGCTTTCGCGGAACCGGTCAATCTCTCCATTGAGGAGCCTGCCAACGAGCGGCGCACTCGAGCTATTTGGTGCCATGACATCTTCCGCCGAAACAAACACTTCAGCGAGATGGCCGATGATGCAAGACAGGCCTGACAGAGTCAGCAAGCACAGTTTACGCTGAATTGAGAGAAGAACGACACTTACGGGCGAGCTGGAATACTGAATCACCCAGCAGAATGTGGTCTTCAGGGAGTAGCACAACGGTTGTGTCTGGAATAAGGAGGGGGCTAGAAGTGCTCGATGCGTGCCATCTATCCAGGATGACCAGAACCCACCAAATACGACGGGATAGTTTTTCATCCGAGTCGCCATCACCATCAGAAAACTTTTCGCGGTAACGAATGACATGCAGCTTCAGGTAGTATGACAGACCTACTGCGCTCCCGAGCCACAGGGCTCTTGGAGGGCCAAGCTGACCTCGCATTGTAGCTGGTCCATGGTTATCTGCTTCTAGAGCCATCAAGATCAAGCTTTGAAGGAAGATTAAATTGGTAGACATCGTGCGAGTGGCAGCATTTTCAAACTGAGATGCTGTGATGAAGTCGACTGCTTTCTTAGTGCTCTGGAAGTCCGGTGGATGCTGTACAGCCGATGACGGAAATGATCGTACAGCTGTATAGAGCGCCTCTAGGAAAGCTTCTCTCAGCGCGATCGGACAATTTGCTAGACGGGACCTGAGTCGGGCTTTGGAGTTTGGCAGCAAAGGGAATGTTGGATGGATCACATTGTAGTATCTGTTCGTTTACAGTTAGATGGCGATGACGCTTGCGATGTTGAATGTTACCACCGGGAGTGGGGTAAATACTTACTCTTCAACTGTTCTCTCATCCCACTCCAGAATAGTATCGCTCTGATCTGGGTCTGTCGTCGGTCTACTCTCACAAGTCTCGAATGGTAGGCTAATACTTGCTCGTCTGGCAACTTCTGGTGCTCCATGAGTCCAGGAAGGCTGCGCAGACATGCCATTTGGCGAATACTGTGGCCGAAACCCTGACTGCCTGTGGCCAAGGTCTGATACCGATGGCGATGACTGTGGAGTTTGAGGGTTGTGGAGTGTCGACGTAGGGTGCGGTAGGTGTCGCGGGGGATCTTGTTGACTCGTCCAAGAGTTCAATGGTGGCAATCTATCGTTAGTAGACCTCGGTGGTAGGGATTGAGAATGAAGAGGTTGTAGGTACGACGGGTTGTGCAGATCGTCCGAGACGGACAGCGTCCTCTTTCTGGGGTGTTTCAGACCTGGCACGCCAGCGCTGTTTGGTGGCGGAGGCGATGTCTCGTCCGAGACCCGAGGTGAGCCGGAGTCTTCTCCCATTCCGGCATACTGCAACTCATTTGATACCATAGAGTTCTCCAGAGTATTCAGACGATCTGCAAGCTCCTTGATGTAACTAGTTATTGTCAGTAACATGAATTCGACAGAGAAGAAGAGGCCATGCCCTTTGCTCGGTCCGCGTTTCATTGGGACCCTACTGAATTGACACCGCACGTTTGTGCGCTTACAGCTCGAGCACTGCTCAACGCCAGACTCCGAAGTAGCATCGCAGCGGATCTAAACGTGTTAGCTTGCCATCGGGAAGGTAGCTATCAAAGTTTGAGTCGTAGAGCAGACCTTCTTTCTCCGGCATTCGTCACAGGCTCGAGACACCTTTGACCTCTTCCTTGGTGCAGTCGGATCTCCAAAACTCGGGTCATGACTCTGGCCCATGCCGCCCTGATGAGTTTGTTGTGGTGATATGGGCTGTCTGGAATCGCTTCCCGGCATATTTAAAGGTGCCATCTCTTGCCTGGGGCTCATTGATGTTGTTGTCATTGGAGGTGCATGGCGCGACATTTGTGCGGACAGCTGCGGCAGACTGTCCGGCGGTGACAGTCGTTGCTGGTTAAAGAACGGGCCTCCACCATCCCCAATGCCACCAACGTTTGGCGATGGATATGACCCTTGTGACGACTGCATATTGTTGTGCGAATGATTCTGGTTCAAAGCCTCAGTGCCCATGGGCGACGGCGAGTAGAGCAGAGGACTTCTAATGGAAGTCGTGTGCGCAGAGTTGAGTATTCGAGGCGGAGTGGTCGTTCGTCGAGTCGCAACGTCTGCCATCACCAGTCAAATGTTCCGCGCGTCGCGATAATCATGCTCTAACATTCCTCTCCGGCTTCTCTCGATGGCCCTGCACGTCAAGATATCGGTCGAAGTAGCACAGCTTGAGCCGAGGGACAGTCTAGTGTGGAGATGGAGGAGAAAGGATGAGATGGGCCTGTCGGGACGGGTAACACGCGACGGGGCGACTATTTTGGTGTTGGCGGAATGTGTGTGCTGGTAGCCGTGGCCGGAAGAATAAAGCGCCCCTCCTCAGTCTTCTCCACGTTTGGTTTCCAATAATTATCTTACCGGCGGTAGAGTATAGAATACCTATTACGTGCAACCAAGCCAAGAGGCGCCGCAGCAGGGGGAGGTGTGGACCGCGATGGACGAACGGATTGGCCGCGCATTTGCATATCACCCTCTAATGGGACATCGCATCGACACTGGCGCAGGACCTTTCTACGAATCGTGCGGAGTAATAGCCCGCTTGCTAGACGGAGACTGCAGCAGTCCTCTGTCGGTGGAGATACAGGCGTTTTAGCAGTAGGGAGTTGATACATAAGCATCGGAGCCACAAATAAACTATTTAACTAGGGGAGTTGGCAAGTCGACCATTCAGACGGGCCAGTTTCTCCGTTCACTTCGGCTTCTCCACCCGCTTAAATCATGGGGATCATGGGCCGAGGAGCCTAATTCTAGTTAAATCCAGTTAAAGCTGTCTCGAACGATAGCTGCCTGGGGGCGCTGGGACGAGCAAGCGGAGCCAGCGTTCGTCCCAGACGTTGGAAGGAGCGAAGGCTTCTGCGTGTTTGCCCTCATGATCCTGCGTGGGGAATCTGGTCAATCACTTGCGGCGCTGGAGACGCACAGCAACGCGAGGAGGCGCAAGGGGGGCATGCTCAACGGAGGATACGAGTCTGTTAGAATGGGGAAATCCACAAAGGGTCCCATTGCCGATTCAGTTGGAATCTGGGGTTGACCTTCCACAGTGGGGTGGCGACTCGAACCTTGCGAGCTCTCGGGAAAAAGTGTCGTCCAAGGGCCGCATGCAAGATGATGGCACCTCACTTGGGGTCCCTTGCTCCTCAATTATTTACTCTCCAGCACAGGCTAAATTCATTTCCAGACAATACTTCTTTTTCACAAACGTGACAAGTAAGGTAGCGCACACTCGACAAAAATCCTAGCACGATATCAGGTTGAAACGTTACACGCAATTACTCCAGTGCACATTCCAATTATTCGAGACATGTTCTTCTACAACGGGACGGCATTTAAGATAGAGTCTGAGCGATCGAGTGTCGGCGGTGTCCCCTGGCCGTGTGACATGATCTCCCGAGGACGGAATGTCTCTCACAAGAAGGGTGCCAAAACCAGCAACTCGACAATCTGATCGCATTTCTGCGCGACTTTTAAATTATAAGGCTTCGTTAGGATCTGCGGGAAAAGCAATTTAAAATGGCAGTGTCCACGCAAGCCATTCTGGGGAATATTCGTGTGGTCGCCCTCATCAGTTAGTTCCACGATTAAGACCACCCAAAGCGCCAGACGCGACTCTGGGGTGAGCCCATAAGTTCCCATAAAAACTCCATTCCAAGTATGTGAGTGCAAGTATGTAAGTCTAAGCAAGACGCCAGATAGAAGGGTCTCAGTGCCTGTATCGCTGTTCGAAGTCCTGCATTCTGGTACGCGGACGGTTAAATTAGACCCGATTCGGCTATTCAAACGAAGTCGCTCTACATTATCGGAAGCTTAGGCTAGCTGCCTCCAATCAGTAGACGGAGGGGGAAGCGCGGACGTTTCCGAGAATGGTTCCGATGAAAAACAGAAAAACCAGTTGGAGTGCGCCTTGTCAGGCGTTGAGCCCCCAACCCCCGCCGTCTGGTCTGTGCCGAGTACTTTTTACGTATGTTATACGCCTGCCTACCCCGTACGCCTAGGCATTTCCCGTGATACATAATCTCGCTCGCTTTCCATCCCGCCGACCTCCTGAGGGGTGTCCTGGACGCTTAGTGTCCGTCGTGAGAGCGTTAAAATTGCAGTCTCGTGGCACGGAACGCTTCGGGACTGACAGGATTTGCCAGCTGATGCCAACTCGCCGGCCAAAAAACACCTCTCGGGTTAATGGCGTGGGGTACGGAGTATAGCGAGCCTTGAAAAGCGGGCGAATTGCTCCCCTCCTATTGGTGCTAGTCGCCGCAGACATTTTCTGGCGCCTTTCTCGGCCTGCGACTGTCATGTCGTTAACCTTGCAAGGTAGGACTGGTCGCTGTCGCAATGCTTGGTGCGGAAGGTCGGTGATGTTCACGGGGATTATTGCTACTGAAACGCCCCAAAGCCACGCAGATCATCGGCAACTAAAGGATCGGAAGCACTCTAACTTACGCAAGGCTCTTGTCAGTTGAACCCATCCGCTCTTGAGCCCGAGACATTTTTGCCCAAGTAATAGGATAAACCAGGTAGAAGCTCGCGGATTCTCAGGTAACGAGCCTCATGCTGGACACAACTCCCTACGCCTCCACTGAAAGTGTTAGGAATCTCGGCTCCACCATTTGGTGGCAGCGCAGCCTTCTTTGCTTCTTCTAGAACAAAGTGCTTGGCCGAATAGTATCGATCGACAGGAGCAATCGTAAGCCCTCGCTGTCGGGGTTTGCACTAGGGTCGAGTCGGGCCTGCCTGCTGGTCGATTCACCGCAGTTTGCAGTGGGATTCGTTGTGTTCTGCCATGCCATAAGGCCTACGGACAGCCCTACTCACGATCCCTCCGGAAAGTCGAGAACGGTGATGTCGTTGAGGCAATATCCTCGCAGACATTACGAGTTCTATATGTAAATCAGCACCACATACTGCTAGAGAGCGGTTGAAGCGACGGGGTTCGCCTCACAATGGCCTCGTCGCAACGGAAACCGAGAGGGATTAGTCGGCAACTGTACTTTTTCTTGCTGCGGAATGCGCGTAGCTGAAGTGTTTTTTCAAGTTGCAGGCCTTACCGCCCGCCAGAGAGTGGCCGCAGACGAGCCTATCGCGGCTGGTGTAGACCGCCCCTTCGGAAGGAGCAGTGGTTTGGGGAGCAGCGGACCTCGCTGATCTAGCTGACTTTTGCTGGCTGGCTTGCTTACGCAGGACTGCACACACTCTCTGCACGCACTTTGTCCTGCACTCCCGCCCAACCAGACAGCCTTGTATTTGGGTCGGTTTTGCACGGTTTGGGCAAGCGCTGTTCGGCGTGCCAGCACCTTAGGGCTCATGCTTCGCCTGGGCCACCGCCGTTATATTCTCGTGTGCTCGCCCTCCTCGCCCGTCTCTCTCCCATCATCTTTTCCGACATATCGAGGAAGAAAAGACAGCTCACGCGTTTTGGCCCCTCCGTTCATCGGTGTCCAGCTTTCAAGGCCGGCGCCAATCGGTGCAAGGCGAGGCCAATCTGATTCCATTCAAAAACTGTGTCGCACGGCGTTTTGTGGGCTTGACCATTGGGAGACGGCGTTTCCGGTGTACTCTACGCATACTACGACTGATTCCGTCGTCTGGAGCTTCATTTACTTATCGCATCGACTCGACTAGCTCGACTCCGCAGTCTCGTGTGGCTGCTTTCGTATTTACTTCACTTTTTTTCCTTCATCTTGACGGTGGTCCTTTGCGTGCAGTGAACCTTGCCGACCGAAGCCCGTTCGGTCGCGAGGCGGTTTACTTTCGTACCGACAATGTTGATAGACGGAGAAAAATGGGCGTGCGAGGCCTGCGTCAGAGGTCATCGTGTCAGCAACTGCCAACACTCTGGTAAGTGCCATGTGCGGTCAGATCCATTCCGGCGAAAACTCCGTGGTCGGTCGATCGTCGCTAATCATGCGTAAATGTCAAACAGACCGGCCTCTGACCCGCATTGCCAAAAAGGGTCGTCCTGTATCGCAGTGCGCCCACTGTCGGACTCTTCGCAAGTCTCGTTCTGCTCATGTGAAATGTGACTGCGGCGGAGGGCCTCACAGTAAGGGACAATGCAGTCATGCAGAGAAGGGCGACTCTAAGGGTGAGCTTTTCGGTAATGATTTATCTTCCGTCAGTGTCTGATTTCGGCGTAGCGGATCCCAGTAATTGCTGTGGCTGCAGCCATGGGCAACGGTGCTTATGTGCGCTGAAAAAGGAGCACCTTGATCCTGTGCCTGAGTTTGATACGACAGAACTTGTGGCAGCTTCGAGCAAAGACACTCGCAAGCCGAAGCTCACAAGTGCTCAGTCTGATGGCTCTCTAACTATCTTCTCTAACGGTCATCATAAGCCGGCACATAAACACAATCATCTAGCACATAACACTGCACCGTACAAGATTCCAAAGTCACACTCAATTCACGGGTCTTCAGATATTGCTCGCCGCTCAGTCGATAGTCTGCCAACTACCAATGCTATCGACAGCGGGCTGAGCACGTCTCCCATCCAAGACTCTATCATTAGTGCGCAACAGGAGGTGCGTTTGATCAAATCGGAGCATGGCTCTCCGGACATGAGGGCTTCAAACTTCGATCAGCAGAATGGGCAGCTGCAGCCTCTGGATTTGTCCTTCTCAGATTTCGAGAACTCGCATGCTGACACTTCGGCTGCTTCCTATGATTATTGGTCCCCTGATAACGATGTGCCAATATACTCCGCAGGCCTTGCTATGCCCTCTTCAGATTGGTCAGCCCTTGATCTTCCGCTTGACGGTAGTTCGTATGACCAGTCGGCAATCCGTCCACATTATGGATTTGATTACAACAGCCTTGTGCATCCAGCACTGACGAATTCGTCTTCTGGAGAGCCGTCAGAGATGGAGGATTTCATCCCAATAAGCGATACCGTTTCATATGGCCCGCCAAGTCTGATCCACAACTCAGACTCGTCAGAGTCTTTCGAGGGAGGTGAACCTGAATCATATCGTTTAAGCACTGCTTCCTCGTACCTGGGGCTTCCCCAAGCTTCGATGTTATCTTCCAGCAACCTCGAATCCCTCGATATCGATGAGTTCTTGAAAAGTGCAGCAGCCGGTACTACATATGGTGGGAGTGATGTTGGTGACAGGTTCGATGAGACCAGGAAGTGGGCCGTACACGACCAGACCGACGATACTGGCATGAACCTGCCACTCATGACCAATGATTCCGACAACCTGTGGGCCACTCAGCTTACCCAGGCGACGTCAATGGAGCCTGAAGATGAGCTTCCGGAAACTGTTTGGAATAGCTAACACGCGTGGAAATGTTGTGGTGGGAATGGATATCTAGGAAAATGTGTTATGATGTCCTATATCATTTCGATTATCTCTCTATATCATTCACTAAAGCACAAGACACTACATGCGTCTGCTAAGATGGACGAACGTTAAGTTCGTGTTGTTTGCATGCTTCTTGTCAATATAGATTTCCTTAAAAGCCTTTGTCATGATGCGCCGAACCTTGATCTGCAATACAAGCCCTTCACATCAAGATTTCTCTGCGATCATTCGCACACCGTGCTCTGTCACTGGCGCCTGTTGTATGTATCTGCATTGCGCGGTCATTTGCGTGGTTCTTACGCCCTGCTAGCATGGCCTCTGAAGAATCGCTTTTATATAGAAGGAACGGGAGTCGTGAGGGAAATCGCTCATTTTAGGTTTCCTTTGGAGCAAATCCTTTCTGCCCGACGGGTATGAGGGATTTTCTTTGTCGTACCCATCCATCGGATGCTCTCTTATCACCAGTGTTCGGCAATGAAAAATGGCTCACTTTGTGTTCAAACACATGCATGGTTAACGAAGGTTGCATTGTATGTTCTCGCTACAGAGGACATAAGAAAGCTAAGCCCCATTCCTGTTGTCGCACAATCAAGCCACTCCGAAGGTCAGCTTGGAGCTGCAAGTCCAGAGCCCATGCGGTTCAAGTCCGGCGTCGCACAGCACATATGACCCCCTCTCCGCCCACATCCGGGAAGATAAATCGCTCACGATCGAACTAGGAGACACGATTATGACCGAATGGACGTAGACTTCCCCTCATCTGAGCTTCCTATGTCGCCTTTTTAATGGTGACTGGTCGGCCCGCTGTCTGGCGCTGTTGATATGCTGCGTATCCCACAAACACCACTACCAGGGCGGTGATGACGAAGATGTTGCCTGTTCCCCTTGGCATTAGCAACTTGTATAAAGGGGGATAGAGTGAAAGTCTGGTAGAATGTAAACCTACTCAGCAAAAACGCAGCCAGACCCTTGACCATGGATAGAATATTGGTAATACTGGTGGCAAGGACCGCCAGGGAGGACCGGAAGAGGGCGAGGACGGTATCGAGAATGTTGGTGATGACACCGAGGAGAGAAGAGACAAGATTGGAGATGGAGGAGGTTATTCCCGTCATTTCGGTTTGGGTTTATGATACGCTGTCAGGTTTGGTTAGTCGATTTCGTTTGGGGTACAAGGTAACTGTTCTTCCAAGGTTGGACAACTAACTTTAATAGAGCAAATTGGACTTCAGCTCACAATTTCTAATATTTTCGATCTTGTCGTTGAGCTTGATTGTAGCTGTATATAAAGTGCTTTAGTGGCTGAAATTCTGCTCGATAGGGCCGCAGCAGCTAGATACTTAAAAACACTCAAGTTTCCATCGTTGTCAAACAGAGTGACGTCAACTGTGTTTCCCATCATCAGGTCCTTTAATCCTCACGGATCGTCGCATTGAAGCACCACCCTCGCATAAACAAACGCAACGCCAGCCTGTTTCAGGATCTTCTTGGTTGCGCCTCCCTTCACATTGTCGGTCAGCGAAAGCCGGGTTTGTATCCCCTGGTGAATTAGCCACTTTTTGTTGAGCCACAACTAACCCTGGTCCGCAGATTGTTTAGTTTCGACATCACACAAGGACCTCGGCACGCCAGAACAAGCAAAAGCTCGAGATAAACACACTTCGTCATTTTTTCATGGCAACTCTAGGCACATTGCATAGTAGTGATAGATTAAATTTTGATCTTTTGATAACCCGATCATTTAGCCAGGCGCGCGCTCTACCTGCCAGCCCCATCCACAGTAGAATACAGCTTTGGTCTCTCAAAGAGGAATAGCTAGCAGAACCACAAATTTACAGATTCGGGACATATCCCTAGCCAGCTGTCGTCCTCCATACTTTTCCCAGACATCGAAGATGATTATCAGATGCTCTGTCGAAAGATGAAGCTAATCCTTAGAGAGAATGACGATGGCGAAGAGGTCATAGTGTAGTTCTTGAAGCAAAAAATTCGGTCCTCTCTCGCAGAGCACACTCCAGGCAGATAGAAAACAAATCGATATGCCTATAGCTCGTTGGAACAAAAGGAATGAGAGCGCACTTCCGAGTGAATACAGCGAATCTCTAGTGTCGTGAGGAATCAGAAGAAAAGCAACCAACGTCGCCGGAGAACACGACTGCAGCTAAGCCGATAAGCCGTGTACCAATAAAGCCAGATACTTTGAAATGCGTGGATTCTTCGCAGCAAACCTCTACAACCTTGTTGAACGGCTGTCCATCATTGAATTGGTGCGCAAAATTCTACCACTCTCTTGGCGTTTCTGTTTGGCCTTGAGTAGATTCGGAAGGCTTGTTGTTGTAACTACCACGGCCGCCTCTAGCCGCTCCTCTACTTCCTCTATCACCACCGCGGCCACCGCGACTACCGCGACTAAAGCCACCTCTACCACGACCGCTCTCACTGTCACTGGCTCCGCCACTCTTGTAGCCTCCCCGGCCCTCCTGACCGGCATTTGCTCCTCCACGGCTACTGCTCTGCCATCTGCCGGCACCACCGTGAGCGCCATCACTGCGATCTTGAAGGAACTTGACCCAGGGTGAGCCTGGCGTACCTTTTTCTTTATTTTCTTGCGGCTGGTGGTCCAGAGCTGCCTTGGCATCCTCAAAATTATTAAAGAACACGCAATAATAAGGCGTAGCTCTAGCACCTCGAGTTTCAATGCGAATTATCTTAGAGCGATCTTCCTCGGAAAATAATGCGCGAGCAGCATCGGCAGAAGCTACACCACCAACCCAGAGGCCGTAGGTTGGCTTCCTCTCAGATGGCGATGATGCTTTCGGACCAGAAGCAGACGGTGATGCTGTTGCTCTACTGTCATCAGGTGCTGCGCCATTGCGATTAGTCTGAATTGGAGTCACAGACTTCTCCGCGGGGGCTTGAGCAGCGGCGTTGGGGTTCTGCGGAGCATTAGGCCCTGGCTGCGGTGTCATTGGCTTGACCGGCTGAACAGGGACAGCCGGAGCAGGCGAAGAATTATTCCTAGAAGGTCCGGTCGGGGGTCCAGATTGCTGTGCTTGAGCTTGTGATACTTGATTGCGAAGAGTCTTGTTTTCGGCATACTGTTGGTTGCTAGGCGTTGCAGCCGTAACAGAGGGTGAGTTGATGCGGTTCTGCGCAGGGCCTGTTGGCGTTGCTGCCGCAAGAGCATTGCTACCACCTGGGGTACCTGAGGCGGTAGAGGGAGCCTGAGCTGGCTGTTGCGTCTGGCCAGGTTGGGCGGGGTGACTGGGTCCGTGCTTCCCACCACGGTGGGAGAAATTGAAACCCTGAGCCCTAGTCTCAGTGCCTATTCTGCCACTCTCTATCTCTAGGACAAGCCATCCATATGCAGCGTCTGCCAGATTGAAGTTCCACATATTTTTGAATGCGCTCTCATCTACCTGACCTGTGGCTCCAGCATGCGCACCGCCGACCGGTCCTCCAAACGGATTGCCTCCGTTAGCATTCGACGGCATTTTCTTTACTAGGTCAAGGGCGTTGTTAAGTAAAGTCTGCTGAAGCTCGTTTTGAGCAACAGCAGGCTCGACTTCTCCCTTCACCGTCTCCCAAACATCATTGAATGAGGCCTTTGAGGCAGCTAGTTTGCCACGATAATGATCCAAAGTGGGATTAACGCTAAATTCGTTATACGAACTTCCGTAACGGAAATGGAGTCCAGCTGAGATGGAGAAATCGGCCTTTAGCGTTACCGAAAGTTGGTTTAGGATACCCTCTCTCGCAGGCGAAGCATGGGTGACGAAAACCCGAGTTTCCGTTGGGTCGTACACTCGATTAGCTGTATCAACAAGCTCACCCATTTGCAGAAGAGTTGTCCACATTGTCCCCTGGCCACCCGCAATTGTTGTCCGTCCCTCACCGTTGTCAAACAACTTATGCATTACGACAGCTCCACCGAGACCTAGAAGACGAAGCTTCACACCACCGACGTCTAAGAGTCTAGAGCTTGCCTCATCGATGATATTAAGTTTGTCGACCTTGTATTCTCCAGAACGAAATTTCTCAAGGACACGGACATCTTCGCAGGCACCCCAAACAGTGTATACTGGCACGTCTAACGTATATGTCTTGTTGAGGAATAGAGGTAGTTCCGAAAGAGGTACTTGATCCGCAGAAAGACGTTGCTTGATCGGAGGTTGACCAGGCTGCGACGCTTGTATGAGTTCCTTTGTAGCTTCTGGAAGTAGCGGAGAATATTGCGCAACATGTTTAAGTGTCCTAAACAGAATTTGTTACTGGTTGAGCTCATGTAGAAGAGTGTATAAATTGTCATGGACGATGCGCCGCACTCACTTATCAGCAATGCGATCTAAGGAGCTGTCATCATAGAAGCCAAAATCTCCAGTGTGGATAATATGATCAGCACGGGCTTGTTTTGCAAGGTCATTAAGAGATCTCAAATTCCCTAACACGCGATAAGGTTAATATGAGCATCTCTGTGTAATTGTAGATGAAGCTTCAGACACAGTACGACATACCTCGAACATCCGCGATACATAACACTCTCACAGCTCCAGACTGGATGACGCGGCCATTATTGGGCAACATGTTTGTGCCAATAGGTCCAACTGGTCCACCACTAGCAGTTGATGATCCGTTCGGTAGAAAGCCCTGGTTATTGAACGTGTGCGGACGAGGCTGGGATGGAACCTATGAGTAGAGTGCGAATTAGTATGAGAAATGGTCGAATCGTAAAGCACTAATATATCCATCTTCTTCAGTAGTTCATCTATCAATGGAGCTTCGCGACTTACAGAAGCCATAAGATCTTGGAGGTGTTGGAATTTCGTGAGACAGAAGGCGCGGCGGAGGAGAGTCAGGCACACAGGAACCTGGGAGTGGAAGGAGAAAGGATCACGAAGACTACAGAATGGAGCGTTAAGGTTGAGATAATGATATCTTCTTTGCAGGAGATGAGAGAGAGATTAGGCTGATCTCTGATGTGGAGCTGTGGTAACAGACGGAACGGGATTTGAATTAGGAGCGAGCTGCGGCAGGTGTCAAAAAGTATCGTGCAGGGCAACCGCAAAAGTCTTGGCGCCACTTCGAGTTTGTAGCCCGCTTAACATCGACATGGCTCGCAAATAAAATAGTTACCATGGACAAACGATCACAATGCAAATAGCGCTGACTGGATCTGGGTAAGTATTCACACAATTTTATCTCCCTTAACGCGTGAGGGGAGAGCAAAATATCAATGGGGATGCTGAGCTAGATATCACGTTATATCTACAATCACAATTCTCGAGCTGGTATAGCGGGTCAATCCAACAAAGACCGCCAATCTTAAAATTCTGAACGGTGAGGGAAATATCGACAAGACAAATTGCTGCACATCAATGCCACCACCGAGTCTGCTCGAGCACAGATCATTTGAGTTATTTCCCTACTTGCCGGCAACTTCATTGAGATTTTGCAATATAAACTATCTATATATTATCTCTTTTCACAGCTGCAGCGTCTTTAATAGAATACGTTGACATGACTTGAGCGACCGCGACCGTATATCCTATCGGGTAGCATAACCGCATCACCAGGCTGAATGCTAAAAATCTGACTACGGATATATAAGCATGCGCATTTGAGTTGAAGATCTTCTCCTGCAGCCTGCTTTACTTAACCAGAGTTACACACTTGTACGTGACATTATGACCGCTAGATTTTGGTGGGGTTGAATGCAGTTGAATTCAGGCGAGTGTCAAGTTCAAATGCTCAAAAGATGATTGAATTTATCTTTAAAAGTTGCATGTCTATATAACCTAGAGTGGGGTGGATATCCATAGCAATGTATACATACAGAATATGCGTTGTGCTGTGGAAATGGACGTGACTATAAAATCGCTGCGTACCTGAAATTTCGAGGTTGGCAGTCTTTGTTGGATTGACCTGCCATGAGCCGGCATCCCCAAATAGCAAATTTAACCCCATGTCTTGAGCTTTCGTTGTAGACGCCTGAAATAGCATTTACGCTATAACCATTCCTATGGGATCTCAAATAACATTCTCGACCTTAAAACGCAGAGATAACTAGATATTTTGATAAAAGCACCCTTTTTCAACAGTCGAAGCCGTCGCAATACATACCGTGGGAAGCAAACGCTATGAACTAGCATGCGTCGTGCCGGTACCAGCAGTCTCGACAGGTTTCTTCTTCCGCCCGCCCTTCACATCAAACACTCTCTTAAGCTTCCTCAACTTCACCCATCTCTCCTTGTCCTGCTCATCTCTGTTTTTCACACTTGCAGCCTTCTCGCCAGACTCCGCTGAGCTCGCCATGTCATTTCCAGCGTCGTTGACATCTTCTGCATCTAGCGTATGAACTGATGACCGATCGTCCTGGTGTGTTTGAAGATGCAGAGCGCCCTGAAGCACCTGCAAGAGTACCTGCCATCCTGCCTTCTGGTATGTGAGTGATGAAACGGACTCTTTTGACGAGCCGCCGGCGGTTTGAGAAGTAGGATTTATCCAAGGACAATAATCACGATGTTCACCAACTACATCAAGACGACTCATAGACGCATCTTTAGAGGGCTTGTCCTTGAAAAGCCAGAGGCCAAGGCGTCGGAAGCAGGCATCGCATGTGGCAAGACCGGCGATGTGACCAGTTTCAGCCTGCCAGCCGAATAGGACGAGGACAAAGGCTTCAGTATTTAGTGTTCCGGTAGGAAGCTGGCCAGAGGGGGTTGATGATGGCTGAGATGCTGAATAAGAAAGAAGGAAATCTTCAGTGATCTGTTTTAAAAGATGTTGGAGGTTGACTATATCTGGGGTCGAAAGCTTTGAAGGCAGGTCCGCAGCCATGGCAACGAGAGATGTGTAACGACCAGCTAGTGCTGCTATCGAAGTAGAAGGCTGGGCAAGAGGGAGCCGGTATATTGTTTCTATTTAATTTGTTGTAAGCCTCCTGATACTAGAAGATTGTCAGACATGAACCTACCGTCACAACCACGGACCCTCCAGAGGCAGCTTTCATCGTGACCCGTGACAATCATATTTGTATAGCGCCGTATCATTTCATCATCTGGGAGCCTTTTTAGTATCAAGTTTGATGAGACCAAAAAGACAAGCAAAATCTGACATACCAACCCCAGTATCCGCCTCACCCTCCCCTGTTCGTTCATCTTCGTTCGACCCCTCCCTCACAAGTTTGACCAGGACCTCTTTCCCACATCCCCCAACACATCTCACCCTTTGCTTCCCCGCACAGCTCCATCCCCTCTTAGCCCACTGTACCTCATTCACCGCTGCCGGCTTCGCACTCCACTTGTCCACGTGCCTGAACGTCTTCAACCGTTGTAGAAACTGATTTCGATCCCAAGGCGCGTAGTTCGGTACAGGCTTAGCTTCCGCTGCACTAGGTATAGTGGTAGCTGGAGTGGCATGGCTTGTCCTTGGACGGTGTGTCGGAGATCCTATCTCAGATATTGGTCTTTCCACTCGGCGCTTCTTCGTGTGAGACTCTATCTGAACTGGAAGGGTTGTAGTTGAGGCATCGAATGACTGGCGGGACGTCGAGAGAGAGGTTGTGGAACCACTGCTTGTCAAAGAATTCAAAAGATTATGGAATTTCCGCTTGGTAGCATACATTGTACCGTTTAATGATTTATGGACGTGTAAGGGAGACTTCCGCTGTTTTCGGGTTTTGTCCCCTGCGAAAGATCAGATAAGATATGATCTAGTTAGCGCCTCGGGTATGATGCAACATCTCGGGATTTATTCACTTCAACAAAATGCTCGCTTTTAATGCCTATGCCTAATTCATACAAGTCGACAATAAGAATCTCACGTCTATTCCTTATTACCTCCGTCGCAATCCTGGCGCTTGGCGCATACCTATCTGCTTATTCCTTACGCCTCTCGCTCTTAAAACAGCACTTCCCAACCAGGATACTAAACTTAACGAGGACATATTCGACAACGATGTCACCACCGAGCAGTTATTCTCGTGAGCGCCTTGTTGCAGAACTAGCAGTCCGCCGCGCTGCTCTGTACACGCAAAAGATATTCCACAACCGTGCGAAGAGCGCCGTTACCAAAGACGACAAGTCTCCTGTGACAATTGCCGACTTTGGAGCTCAAGCCCTCATAATTGCTGCTATCCGCCACAACTTCCCTGATGATGAAATAATTGCTGAGGAAGAGGCGAGCGTTCTGCGCTCGAACCCTGAACTGCGAAGTCAGATCTGGAGCTTGGTCTCGGATATTAGACTGCCTGATCCAGAAGAAGAAGCTCAACTAGGAGGTCCCTTGAAGAATGAGGACGAAATGTTGGATGCGATTGATGCGGGAAAGAGTGCTGGAGGCGATAAGGGCCGGATATGGGCGTTAGATCCAATTGACGGGACTCTAGGGTTCTTACGCGGCGGGCAGTACGCAGTTTGTCTCGGGTTAATCAAGGACGGAGAAGTCGTTGTCGGAGTGCTTGGATGCCCGAACCTGCCAATTGATGGAACGGTACCGATGGTCAGCTCGGTGAGTGGCAATGAAGGTCAGAGCGACGAGCAGCGGGGAGTGCTATTCTCAGCAGTCATCGGTCAGGGAGCTTTTTCACGACCGCTAGCCGGGATTAGCACGGCAAAAGTGCAGCTGATTACAATGCGTGAGGTGACTTCCCTTTCAGAGGCCACCTTCTGCGAGGGCGTGGAATCGAAACATTCCGCCCACGAGCAGCAAGACGCCATTGCTAAGCTCCTCGGAATCACGGCGCCTTCTGCACGTATGGATTCGCAGGCCAAGTACGGGTCGCTTGCCCGAGGGGCGGGCGACATCTACTTGAGGCTTCCCACAAGCCAGGAGTATGAGGAGAAGATCTGGGATCACGCAGCCGGTGACTTGATTGTGCGGGAAGCAGGCGGAGAAGTCACGGACATCAAAGGGCAACGTCGGAACTTCGGTACAGGTAGAACATTGAAAGATAACAAAGGGGGTGTTGCCGCGCCGAGAGCTATACATGGCAAGGTTCTAGAGGCGGTGAGGATCATATTAGGGAGCTGAGAGAAGCATCGCTTGTCAGTTGTAGCGTAAAGCCTCAAGCTACTTTAACGCTCAAGCGGAACTCATAGATGGAAGAGTATAAAAAATATATGGAGGCCATATTTATACAAGAGCAAAAATATGCAGTGGCCGAATTCCCAAACACCGATTTATAGCATGACTTTTTACTTTCCTCTATTTAATCTTTTTGGACTTCAGCTTGATTGTCTCCCCATTCACAAATATCCCTTTCCCTTTATACGGCTCTGGCACTCTCCAGGCACGAATTTTTGCCGCAAACTGCATCACAACCTCTTTCTCGCAGCCTTCCAATAGTATGCGCGTTGGCTGCGGTATGCTTGCCTTAACTCCGGGGGGGATTCCAAGCTCGATAGGGTGTGAGTACCCAACTTTCAGAGACACAAATTCTTGGCCTGGGTATTCCGGCTGTACTGTTGTCGCGGTCTTTTCGACGGTGGCTCGATATCCCACGCCTACAAGCCGCAAAATTGCGGTATGGCCTTCCGAGACTCCAAAGACATGATTTTGAAGGTATGCACGCGTTGTCCCTGATGAGGTAACAGTTAGTTCTTACAAGCCGCATATCGTGTGAAAGGATATCTCCCTACCCCACATCTCCCGTTGATGCCGCACTTCAGCATCTTGCACTTGAACAATAGCTCTCCGAGCTGCTTCGTCGTGATCAATTGTAATGAATGGCGGTAGCTTCATCGACAGTTTTCCTGGGCACCAATCTAATAAGTCTATTGGTCTATCTGATCCTTACGTCGAGCTATTTCACGAACCCAGTGGCCCCTCAACCTCCACCATCGATCCAACTTCTGTCCTACCTACTCTATTCTTGTTCTTCGCTGGTGGGTCTAGAAGCCGTAATGAAACCTCTGGTGGGAGAGGAACAGGAGCGCGGCCAATATGCGAATGGCGCGATGAGGAGCACGAGAAAGACCGTATAGGTGCACCCGACTCAAAAACCGGGAGAAGAAATGAATACGGCGCTACCGACTGGACACATCGCCGCCGGGCTGTTGAAAACATGATTGGTCTTGCTAATGGAAAATGAATTGCTTCGATTCGAAATAACGAGGCTCTGCGGAATACGATTGCTTGGCGCAGCAAGAGGAGCTAGCCCGGAAACGGTAGAATGATATGGCAAATGTTGATGCTTGGCGAGCTGTCTGCAGAAAATAATTCAATTAATATTTTCTACCCAGCAATGCCACAAAACAATGATGCTTCTACGCCCTGCGTCTACTCCCGGTGCCTTAGAGTGTGAATTGGGAAGCTTCTGTTCTACGTGTGTTTTACAAAGCACAAGAACAGGACGAGCACTATCCTGTCAGCGCCTGCCCACACCACACTTATGCCCCAATATGTATCTCTATTGACGATAAAATATAATAGACCACGGCATTTGCCGATGGGGCCATTTCGGCTCTTGGGATAGCTCTCGCGGTTGACTGCTTGCTACATGATTATAAACTTCTACCTTTCGAGGCCGAAAATCTGACAAGGCTTCTATCAAATGTCTCGGACTCGGCGGTTTCCCAATCGGGAAGACATACGGCTTCTGAGAAGCTTATTACCTCTTCTCCCAGAACTCGTCAGACATATTGAGATAGTTAGCGCTCGTACCGCTACTCCCCAAATACTCCATCCATCACCGAGAGATTAGTGTAGCCCTCTTCAGCAACTCTTCTTCAACTTATTCGCCGAGTAGGGTTCGCTGCTACCTCATTGGGCTGCTGTAGCTAACTCTCACTTTCTTCCTCCTTCATTATTTTCCTCGTTCATCTTCAACCACCTCAATTGCCACCATACGAGCTATTCTTTGGTCTGCGACAAGGAGCAATCGGATCAGCGCCCAGTCTAGCCGTCTTAATCAACTGTCAAGGGCTTTGTTGGATGAACGGTGCCTTGAATGATGCAGCTCAAGTCAGTCATGAGGGCAGGGTCATATACCGTCGTAATCTTTTTAATTCTGGCATTTGACAAGTCGGCAGCCGCCCAATCTAACAAATTAAACGGTAGCTGCAACTCCAAGCGCCCTTTCACGCCGTGAATATGTAGCAGCTAATATATTAATTAGATAACCTGCCAAGCCAAGCCAAGATAAATATTGGCGCCAATACTCCATTTGCTGCCTTGATTGCGTCTTCAGAGCTCCACCAGCCAGAGGAGTTTGCTCGCGCACGTAACCTACTCACCTCATTGGAGTCATCGCCGTCATGCACTCGGCTTGCGACGGCCACACTTTTGACGTCATGTCAGACACTTGAAGGGTCGTCAAAAGATGTTGAACACGGTTCTGAGAATCCGGAGGCCTTTCTTGATAATGTCAAGTCTATTTACGCTGCAAGGCTTGCTGTATGTGAACTTGTTGGAGCAGGTGCCTCTGTCCCAGTTGAATGCTCTCCAATGATTCTTTCTGGGTCTGCGAAAAAGCAGCAAGGGCTAAGAGGCTACCTGAGTCGTAATGGCGGACAAAAATCTAGCAAAGATGAGCCAAGAGGGTTTGGGAACGTTGGCCACAGCCAATTGGGTGACTGTCTGAGGAGTCTCGAGTCGAAGCCTCAATGGTGGACAAGCTACAGCAATGGGAGGCAGAACGCTGTAGTAATGTGTAAGGCCGTTAGAACTGACATTGAGAAAGGTCAGCTTAGAACCAAAATGGGCAAGTGAGACCTTTGACTAATTCAACCACTAGATGAGATACTTGCACTGCATAAATCAGTGACTGAAGTCACGGCGGACCTAAGCTTGACCCTTTCTAAAACACTACAAGAGTCAGGTAGCCATCTTGAGAACCACCGGACCTTCCTGCAGGCAGTACGACAATTCCAGACGCAGCTTCAGAAAGATTTGGACTCAACAAGCTCCAAAACTAGAGGATTCTTTGCTGGGATTGCACAAGATATGGAGTCTGTAATGCAGGCAGTCATCAACAAAATCCACGTAGCTGGAAAGGCTGCCGAGGTTAACTTTAGTCTTCTAAATCAGGTATGTATTCCGTTTATCCGTTTTGTACCGCACCTGACACTATCGTAGAACATACACGCCTCGAATGGTGAAATCAAGAATCTACGCGATAATGTTAGCAAGGTGTTCCAAAAGGTCGTTAGTGGCAGCTCCGAGCTTGCGGCTAACCAGGCCCGGGAGTGGGAGGTTAGTCGCGACTTAGTTCGAGATGTACAGAATTCGCTGGAGCAGGTCAAAGGATCAGAGATGCAAGAGCTTTTAGGCTTGTTGCGGAGCATTCATAGCGGACTAGTATGTTGATCCTTATCACCATATCTGAGCTCCACTTAACTTAGTTCTAGCATACCTCAAATGAAATGATAATGAGTTTGCATCTCAAACAAACAGTACTAGATGAGGTGTGCTTACTTCCCTCTATTCTTCTCTAAGGAACCTTTTAACTAAGCAAATATAGCGGTTAGCGACTCTTGACGCTGCTTTTGAGGTTCTTGAGATGCGAACTAGGACCGTCAGTATTGCACAGAAGGACCAAGCTGTGAGTTCTCCCTTATCCCGGTCGAATTAACTCCCCCTTTGAGATTCCCCTTTGGGAATATTCTGATGACATATTTATCAGGACAACCAATGGCGTCTTCAGGAGTCGTTAAGGGAGGAGATTGACACTGCACGTGGGTTACTCATGCAGGTTGCGAAGAGCGCTAGCATTCTTCAGTCCACCGTAGATGAGACATCGGTCAAAGTAAAGGAGATGGGCGCCTTCGGTGGGATTGGGAGTGCTGCAGGTAGATGGGCTTGGCTTGCCATCATCCTCGTCGGCATTGGGATTGTTAGCAGGAAAGCTGCAGGTTTTATTGCAATCGGCATCGGTAAGTTCAAGCGCCCCTTACGCAAGTCCGACACTAACAGCACTAATAGGTTTCACATGTGCACTAATTGCATCCGGACTGCCAGAGCAATTAGTTGTTGCCCTATCCCAGTTATCTGGAGCGAATCTAGCTCCTCAAATACGCCAAGCCCATTTCTGGGTGAACCTCAGGTTAGCAATGCTAGGTGTATGCCTGGCAGTAGGTACCATTTTCGCAGTACTTAGGTGCTGCAAGGGGCTACATCAACAAAAGGATGTTGGCGTCCTCCCGACAGTCGAGACGCATGACGAAAAATCACTACTCCAATAAATCCTAACCTTCGGCTTTGCAAGTGCTCCGGATGAGAAGGACATGGCAAATAGGGCATCATCCACCCGAATATCAGTACCTATCTCAAGTCGTCGATATATCTTATGCATCAATTCCGGTGGCTTCATTACACGTTCGGGGCCGCTCAATTCAAATTTTTTTTCACAAGAGGCACGGGTTGGCGATGGTGCGGCCGTCCTGTTTCCTCATCGATTTACTGTTATTCCCATTTATCTATGTCTACTTTTACACACTGGCGTCTAGATCATGTTTATTTGCTTTTATCGATAAGCTTTATGAGCAGATGGCGTTGCGGTGGCTACGTACACGCTACCTTTGCGATCTGTTTTTTTTTTTGCGTCACCGACGAAGGACGATGGGCATGGCAACTACAAGCCACACATCACTACGAAAGCATGTGAAACTATGTATTTACTTGTCTATCCACTGGAAACTTACGCTCCCTATCTCTGCTTTTTCCTGCTCTTATTCTCATTTTGAATATACCCTGGGCTTTATCACAATATGTGTGGTTTTGCAGATGCTCTTATGCTCGAGCACATAAATCAAGCTTAGTAGGTAGCTCAATAACAAGTATTATCTTATTACTTGGCGGTTTGCTATGAGAAGTCTAATCGGTAAGCTTTGATATGTAAAACACATTGAAACAATGCCAGCCCTTCCTTAGCTAAATAGAAGTCTACAGCAGGGTGATTCTCTCGTCAACACTATCATGTCTAACCTCCTAGCTTTCATATAGTCCTGGGTGAAGGCGGGGGAATGTATTCTCACCGATAAGGGGTGCCTCTCACTATACTAGAACAACGAACCTATCCTACGAGCTTCCGCCTTTTCGACTCTTCAGTCTTGTGACATTTCCCAAAGAGGCACGGAAGTGAGGCCTTAGAAGAAGGATGACCGGCTTCTATTTCACTTACTCCTTCCTAGTCTGGTTGTTTCAGTCGATGCAGATGTTTCGTGAGGGATCAAAGCAATAAGCCAGGCCGACGAGCCGACAGGGCCCAAATTTTGAGAGTTCAAAAGTATCAAAGATCCGTACTTGTGAGTATGAAGCCGAAATAAAAATTCCCCAACCATAAACTAGGGGCATGGGGTAATTCCTAGGGAGTGAGGATAGTGATCACAGGACCTTTAAAGCGTTGGATGTTGGTATGGAGATCAGACGTTGGTGTATGTTGGCGCTAACAAGTGCGCAGGCTCAGGGAACGGTTTACCAACACCCACCAAACGCGGGGGGGCCGGGCCCCCAGAACACTTCAGGCCTATACTGTGATTCAGGATCTTGATGTTAGAAGGTGCCCCGTGGAGATATAGGGGACCGAGAAGATCATAACAAGGTAATTCTTGAGATGCTACTAGTCGCTTGAGTGCGTATTGGCTTTTCGACCAAGAAGTGCCCTATGTGGGTATGATAGGAACCATACAAGGCCAGAGGACTCCCACCGGCTAGGAAGTTGCGATGGTGCTATGTGCACGTAGTTCCTAAGGCTTCACGCAAGAAAAACGACCTCTGATACACGGAGGAACATGTTAGATTTGCCAAAGCAGGATGTGCTTCCCGGTAGCAAAAATCTAACGCGCCTTAGCTAAGGGACCGAGACTGCGTACAGCTAGGTACTTGTTGTGGGTTGTTTTATTACCTTTTGTACAATATAAACGGCCTTTCCTAGACCCCGAAAAGTCCAAGTGCCATGGTATGAAGGAAAAGCTGGTGAGAAAATGTCGTAGGAGAATGTAGACAAGGGCGAAAGGTAATCCGTAACTCTCCAGATACTTCCCCTCCTTTCCAACATTATGCTACGCTGGCTAAGGACAACGTGAAATCACAGTTCCCACACGATATGGGCGAACACAAGAGATGAGATGGCGGACGACTAATCCGGGTACGTACTATCCGGTGCCGAGTAAGGTATCCTCTCGTGATAAACACACCGTAGGATACCTTGTTGGAAGGAAGAGGAAACAAGAGCAAGTGAAGGACGTTTAGGAATTTGATGGTCCATTCGGATGTACATGCAAAAATGGACGATGGCCATCTAATGACTCTCCAAGTGGAAATATGATGACAGTGAGGATCTTGGCAGACTCACAATAATTTACACATAAAATTTATAACAGTAGGTCCTTCTACACAGCATATATGCTATTACCCTATAGTGTGAAACTGAAAGGGCTTAGATATACAAAGATATAAGCTATACCTCCTTTTTGGGACTCTCTAAAGTATGGTCACAAAGCAAGTTCCTTGAAAAGTTACACTTGTGAATATATATATACAAAGTAGCTTTCTATACCAATATCTTGAAATTAATATATATATAAAGTTCTTTTATAAGTGTATATGTTCTAAATATATATACATTTTGTCACAAATATCCCAAACTTTATCAGAAATGCCACGAATACAGAAGTGGCACTGCTACCATTAGATCAAATCGCAGACCTATAAAGCTAAGGATAGCATACACAGCTCAGCAAGGATGAACCAAATATAAAGATATATAGTACTTATCATAGATAAGTAAAGGCCAGAGCAAAGTTTACGCTAAGAACGCAACCTACAGCAAAACTATAAATCACCTATACCCCAGTCAAGGTAGCAACTTCAGCCAGTCACACAATTTCCAAGCAGCCTAGCCAGGAAGCGACTGACCAACAAGAACTATCATAATCTATGGACATAGAACTGTTAGTTATGTGACGATCTGACTCCGATGAGGCCTTGTCTCCTAGTTTGTCTTGGTGTTCAGATATATGGTATGGCGTTCTTTGAGTGACTGTAAGACAATTATGTTAGTCTCGTATACTGGGATAGCGAAACGGTCCTACTGCAACTTATATCAAAAGATATCTTGGGCAATAGTTCTTGGTATGAAGCTTATATTGCTAAACTAACAAGACTTTCAGTGAAGAGAAAAGGAAAGATGCTTTCCCTGAGATTCCAATACTATATTTATAGCTACCTCTTCACTAATCTCTTGACCACCTGCCAACGGGTGACTCATACCATTTGGGGTGCTTTTTCCTTGGCATGACTCATATCCGACTCACGCCAAGTCTACTAATGAAACTCAAGTCATCATGACTCATACTCTCCATCCATTCCTGAGCTGCCCACTATACCTGGCTAACGTGTTCTTCAGCTGCCAAGTATTTCTCAGCTCTCCTGGTCCATCGCCCACGACCAACGATTCCTCGTCTGTAGGTCGTGGCGGTTCCTGTTGGTCAGTCACTTCCTGGCTAGACTCCTTAGCGGCACTGTAGCTGGCTGAGGTCGTTGCCTTGACAAGGGTGTGGGTGATTTACTGAGCTGCCGTGGGCTGCGCTCTCAGTGCTGAGGGCGCTGATTGCATGAACCCTTGTTCTAGCCCCCACGTTCCTATGATAAGTGCTACTTGTCCTCATATTTAGTTCATCCTTGCCGAGCCGTCTGTGCCGTCCGTGTCCCATAGGCCTACAATCTAGTCCAATGATTCTAGCGCCACTCCCATGTCCGTCACATTCCTGACGAGGCTCGGGATATCCGTGACAAGTTATAAGAAGAAGACCAAGAGAGTTGAAAGAAGTTTGGTAGCTGAAAGACATGTTAGTTAAGTATAGTGAGCAGCTCAAGTATGAATAGAGAATTATGAGTCACGATAACTCAGGTTTCATTATTGGTCTTAGTGTGAGTCAAGTATGAGTCATGCCGAGGAAAAAGCACATTGAATAGTATGAGTCGCCCATTAGCAAGTGGCTAAAAGTTTAGTAAAGAGACAGTTATAAATATAGTGCTGAGACCTTAAGGAAAGCATTTTTTCTTCTCTCTTCATTAAATATCTTATTAGTTTAACAATAAAGCTTTATACCAAGAATTATCACTCAAAATATTCTTTAATATAGTTGCAGTAAGACCGTTTTGCTATCTTAGTATACGGGATCAACATAACTATTAAAAAATTATAAGCTATACTTTAGCTAAATATATACTTACTAAAATTGCTTTAAGCTTGTCTTAAAGCTATTTAACTATTTAATACACTATTTGTCTCAACATAGTACAAATCAACAGAATCTCCTGATATCAATCTAATTAACTAACTTCATATATAAAGTTTAAAGAACATAACTCTCTAAATTATGTTTAACTAAATCCTAAAGTAATATATGCTTACTATAAAGTAGTTTGTAAGATGTGATATGGCAAGAATACTTTTAGAAAAATTTAAAAATAGCATAAAATTTATAATTAGCGTTATAAGAAGTAATTATTTATTATAGAAATAAATGCTATAAAGTAATTTGCCTAAAACAAAAAAATTTAAAAATTTAACAATAAAAGAGTAGAGATTATTCATATAAAGTAATGAGTATTTAATAGAATGCTGTCATAAACAACTTGAGCCTTATCAAGAATGCTATAGACATGGGAGTAGTGCTGGAACTATTGGACTAGATCGCAAGCCTATGGGACACAGATGGCTAGGCAAAGATGAACCAGATATGAGGATAAGCGGCACTTGCTATGGGAATGTGGGGGCCGGAATAAGGGTTCGCGCAATCAATACCCTCAGCACTGGGAGCATGACCTGCGGCAGCTCAATAAATTACTCACACCCCTGTCAAGGCAACGACCTCAGCCAGCCACAGTACCACCAAGGAGCCTAACCAAGAAGTGACCGACTAACAAGAACCACCACGACCTACAAATAGAGAACCGTTAATTGTAGATGACAGATAAGGAGAGCTGAGAAATACTTGGCAGCTGAAGAATACGTCAACCAGATGTAGTAGGCAGCTCAGGTATGGATGGAGAGTATGAGTCATGATGACTCGGGTTTCATTAGTGAACTCGGCGTGAGTCGGATATGATTCACGCTGAGGAAAAAGCACCTCAAATGGTATGAGTCACCCATTGGCAGGTGGCCAAGAGATTAGTAAAGAGGCAGCTATAAATATAGCGTTGAAATCTCAGGGAAAGCATCTTTCCTTTTCTCTTCACTGAAAGTCTTGTTAGTTTAGCAATATAAGCTTCGTACCAAGAACTATTGCCCAAGATATCTTTCAATATAAGTTGTAGTAAGACTGTTTCGCTATCCCAGTATACGAGACTAACATACTTGTCTCACGGTCACTCAAAGAACGCCACGCTATATACCTGAACACTAAGATAAACTAGGAGATGAGATCTCATCAGAGTCAGATCGTCACAAATGCAATCACAGTAATCAACAGAAATAGTGCTTTTATATCTCTATACAAAAATGTATTTAAAATATAGTTTAAATATATCACATTAACAAAAATATGAAGATAATAGTTTAAGGCTAATTCTGAAATACTTGACAGACTAGCTTTTATATTATGGACAGAGATTTTAAGTTGTTAAAATATAGGTATTCTATTAACTCATATCTAAAGATTTTAGAAGTAGAAATATTACTATTTTATCTGTCACAAATATTTTAGGCTCTAAACTACAGAATACTATAAATATAAGAGTGGTACAGAAACCATTGAGTTAGATTATAAGTAAAGCTTTATTGGGTATAGTATATAGCTAAAAGAGTTAATTACTAAATATAAACAGCAATAAAAAGCACATTTCTTTTCTTTTTATCAAATATATTATTTAGAAATTTATTACTTAGTAACTTAAGTTTTATCCCCTAAGATATCAAAAGATATATTTATATGTTATCTTGTTAAATTCTAACTAAGAAGTAATTTTGGTCTCCAGTAACAAGAAAATCATATTTATGAATCAAGTTATTTTAAATACCTTAAGTTCAAGTAACATGTACTAATTATTAGGGCTTGCCCTAAAGTCAAATACTTTAGATTACAAAAACAGTATGAATGGCGTCAGGCTGAATGCCAAGTATAGTTATAGTAATATTATAAGGCTTTTAAGGCCAAAGTGATAAAAATATAATACTTTACATTACTTTACATGATGAGATAGAATTTTAATAGTAAAAATAATTATAGAATTAATCATTACTTCTTTTAAAAGTAGCTTCTTAGGCATACATTATGGAAAGAAGATTATATGTTTCTTGACAAATTAACTATATATGGTATAACGACATACTATTGTTAAGCTGTAGTTTTAACTCTTAAAGCTTTATATTATACTAATATTATCTATTTTATAATACTTGAAATTTTTGCTACTACATTATTACAGATTAGATAAAGGTTATATGTTTATACAAAATAATGCTTCTATATATACTACTAGTAAAGTTAAGGTATAGTTTAAAAAAATAGAAGATTATCATTATAGATTAGCTATTGTATTTTTTTAACTTAAACCTAATTGAGAATCCTTAGTAGTAATTAAGAAAAAGAGTTTACAAAATATTTTCAGATATTACAAACTGTACTGAAAAGTCTGAAATCATAGGTAATATCTAGAGTCTTGTTTACAGATTATCTGGAATATAATATCTCAAGAGTTCTTTAATGCTTTATACTAAAGTATAGAGACTAGAATTTCCACATATATTAAAGCTAATGGCTGGCATATAAAGTATTAAAGAGTTTTTGTATAGTATTTTAAGTATTTAGTAGCTCAAATTATATGTGCAGTTGATACCTTTAAATATATCTAGACTACTTATTTGTATCTTTATTATTAATCAAATTATTAATTAATCATTATCGTAGTTGATTTGGTAAGATGTAGGGTGAAAAAAAAGTGGTTAATACTTTATTTCTGGTACTGTACAGCAGTTGTCAATAATTGTTCATACAGTGAAGCAAATTCCTCAGAAGGCCATTAAATACTATAAAAGACTATTTACAAACAAATTTACCAGCGAATATGACCTCCTTTCGCAGCAATAACGTCGGCACAGTGCTGGGGCATATTTTCAATAAAAGCATTGAAGTCCTTTGCTGCCGTTTCTCCCCACAAAATTGGTAGAAATTGAACCATATCGCTTTGGCTTTTAATAGCCTTTAAAGCAACCCTGTGCTTCATTTTCGGCCACAAATTCTCAATGCAACTGAGATTGGGACTATTAGCAGGCCATTTCATAGTTCGCATTTTGTTTTTCTCCCGAAATGTGCGTGCGACCTTGGAGGTATGATATGGTGCACCATCTTCAACAATCTAAAGCTCAAGCCCACCACAATGACGTAGGCAGAAGTTGTTGCGAAAAGAACGTAAATGCTTAGCCAAAACTTCATCTCGATACTTAACTCTAGTCATTCAACCATTATTCAAGACTGCACATGGTTCACGCATATTGTAGCCTATAGTACCCCAAAACATCATAGACGTTCTACCACTTTTGAATGTTGGTTTTAAGCAGGTATCTGAAAATTCCTCGCCTTCTTTCCTCCAAACCCAAGTTTGGCTGCCGTCATGTCCAACTTCAAAAGAGCACTTGTCTGTCCAGATAATCTTTTTCCATTGGTTAATAGTCCAATGCGTATGCTCACATGCCCATGCAAGCTGAGTCGTCCGTTGTTGTGTATTTAAAATTGGCTTCTTTCGAGCCCGCTGTTTGTGATATCCATGTTTAACCATGTATTTTTTTGTTGTATTTATTGATAATTTGAGTAGAGGAATGTCTTGAGCAGTATCACGAATGGGTCTTGTGCGATTGGCAATACAGAGATTTACTAGACGACGTTGAGTACGGTCTTCGAGTTTAGGAGGACGGCCACGACCAGTTCGAGTGGGTAAAGGGGTGCAGAGACTATTTGGAGCAAGACGGCATTTACAAATATATTGAATAGTAGATCGCGAAATTCCGGTTCGTAAGTTGATAGCCCCATAGCTAAGCCCTTCAGCTCGAAGAGACAGGATCACTGCTCGTGTGCTGGCCGAGTGTTGTTTTCTGGTGCCCATGGTCGGCTTCCAGCAGTTTTCGCAGCCTATTTATCTTCTACTTACATTAAACGATCGTCGCTTTCAATACGAACGATCATCGCTTTCAAAATTGCCGTTCATCCGTGGTTAAATGGTCAATTTAATGCCTCGTAAAGTGGAACTTTCGAATCTCGGCTAGCTGTACGATCAATTATTGACGACCGCTGTACACCCAAGAGCCCTTCGTGGACATATCACAAAACCGACATAGAAACAGAGAGCACTCCTATTGACATAAGAGAGCTGGAAGACATCTATGGCTGAGAATCATGTTCGACGCCTCATGTTTCCATATAGCAACCCATGTGCTATCGCACAGATATCTCCCCGAATTTTTACTTTCGGCTCGCTTCCCCTTAAGACCGCCTTTGATCTTCCACTTACCTCATTATTACGCTCTCTCTTTCCCACGCCGTTTGTACTTTCTCGGATCTGACCAATTGGAATCAGCACGAACGAGTCTCTTGTAAGTATATTGGAATAATTCGAGAACGGGAGAATAGTAGAAATTCACAAAGGGAAGGTGTTGCTGGGGAAAGGGCGGGAGAGCTCACCCTTCTTTGACATTCTCGCTTGTGATCTTTCGCCAGTGCCGCCCTAACAGCAGCACGTAACACCACCCCTATGTTAGCGCAAGGCAGCGGACCCGACAGCCGGGTTTAGGAGATGAGTTGGAAACTCAGAATATGGAGTGTCCTTTGTTGGCTCACCTCCCAATAACCGGTTCTTTTCTTCATGACCAACGACGAGTGGCAGATACCACAGGTTTCCGGCCGATAGTTTTGCTCGCGGGAACAGTAGCCACTGTAGTTACGTCAACTCAGTGAACCATAACAGAGAGATCGCGGCGCTTGAAGAATAAAATTCTGCATGGCATCTTGTGGTCGAGATGGAGAAATTCTGGGGGAACGGCGGAATTTCCACATTGGGAAAGTGCGACATACCATATCATGCGATTGGCAAACTCATTCAAATGATCGCTCGCCTCATCATGACACCTGCATATGTGCGAGCAGAAGCTCAAGTCAGTACGGAGTATAGAGTATGTAACAGCGCATCGCAAAAGACAATCCGATCAATAAGGTGGTAGGGAAGAAGCGAGGTGACGTAGGTGTAGAGGGATATAAGCGCAGCGACGGAGCAAGGCAAGCTGATATACGCGACGCGCAACATCCACCGGCTCCACGCCATACAACACGTCCAGAGTCTCGCCAACACCACTCACCTATCACACGCAAAGACCTTGGAACAGCATGGGAATCTTAAAGGGTGCATTGCATGCGTGTTAGTTAAGGCCAACAAAAATACGCCCTGGTTACGAGAATGATGCAGCCGTGCACGTGGCGTACCTGAACCAACGGTAGCTCTTGCGGTAGTGGGTGCAGCGCCCGCGATTCGGAAGCTCTTGCCCAGCGACGATGCCCAATTGTTCTTTGGCCTAGCAGTTCGTTGTTGCATCTCTCATCAGCATTTGTTACAGTTTCTGCATGGCCGGACAAGTCGAGCAGGTATTGCAACGCCGCAACAGACACGAACGTTGCGTCATCGGTCCGATGACACGGCGATGCTCTGCCGTGTCGTCGAGCCGGCAAAAAAAGAGATGCTTGATGCTTGCAAAGAAATGGAGAGTGAGATGACACGGACCCACCTTCTTCTTCAACGGCGCCCGCAATCGCGAAACTATAAGTCGTCGGGCCGAGTCGTTGTCAGTCCATTGTACGCATATGCCGCTTGGAGTATGCCGTATGCGCCAAGCGACGTCATGGGCAGGAAAGAGGCTGTTGGGCTCTGACTCGCGTATCGAAGCGCGTCTGACCCTTTGCGGGGGAAATGCCAATAATGTCCAATTTCCACACCGACCAAATCCAAACTGCAGGGCCCGTCCGCCGATGCCAAAAGAGGAAAGCAGAGTCAATGCCGCCACACCCAACACGTATTCAACAAATAAAAAGATGAGATGTCACCATCCGGGAACTCACCCGCTGTTGCGCTACTAATCTTGAGAAACTTAACCTCAGGAATCTTGAATACTGGAAGGGTTGCAATCGCAGATCCCGCGTCAGCCCAATACCGCCGAATGACACTCCACGGACAAAAACGCACCCATCTTCCGATAACATTCGCGGCACAACGCCATACATGACTCGCCACGAACAGAAACCAGGCCAGGAGTGGGAAATGCAGTCGAACAGTCAACGCAGCGGGGCACGAAATTACTGCAGTTGTAGCCGTGAGTCTACGGAAAAGAGGGTGGGGGCAGCAGAGAAAAAGTACCTTGGAAGTAGATCTACAACTGTGCATCCTTCGAGGTCGAGGTATCCCCCACGCACAGAATTGGCATGGACGAACTCCTTCCTGAACCCTGCCAAGTGTCACGGTAAGCATTGGCTCCGCAACTAGACCGTTGGGAGTAGGCATACCTATGCTGAATGCATTGGCGCACTTCTTGCAAGATTCCGGCCTCAAGCGTGATGCATCCTTATTCACATTATCTTTCACGTTGTTGATGTCCATAATTGTCTTGCATCGCTCGCACTTGACTGTAATGTTTAATGAAAAGATCTCGAGCAGTTCAATACCATGAAGCTCAATGAAGGGAAATGAAATGAGTGTTCCCTGTTCGGGATGAGAAGTGGAACCTTGACCAGACACTTGGTCACCCTCACTTGTAGATTCCTCCTCAGATTCGTATGATGAATAGTCACTTTCATCCTTCTCATTTTCACCCTCGCCATCATTGACGACCCATTCCGGTGGTCTTGGGATAACAACAACATGGCTTCGATCATCCATATGTTCAGTTCTGGCGGGAATGGCCCCTAGCCTAGTTAGTGATGACTTACTAGTCTGTCCGAGATCAAGCCCCACTGGCTGTACATCCGGCTTCTCGTCATCCGTAATATCCATAGTAGCTAGAAGGTGCATATTTTGAGTTAAGAAGTTAATGTGTGCTAGCAAACTTGCTTCCGCATGCTCTTTAGCTCTGCGTTCAAAGGCCATCTCAGTGGCTCTGGCTGCTTCTCGACTAACCCCTTGAAGCTCAATCCGGCATGGTTTCAAGTTATACGGCTCCGGAACAAACAACTTCGTAGACTGAATATTTTGGAGTGGTACTGGCAACTCTCCTCGTTTCCCAGGATTAAGGGGAATGGTGAATACTATTCCATCAGCAGACTTGGAATAAAGAGGAAGCTTTCCTAGACGGGCATCAAGTTGTCGTATCTCCGAGTCTCGTTTGGCCTTTGCTTCTCCCCTTTGCATTGAAACAAATGCTTCGGCCAGCTCCGTTTTTGCGTTCGGCTTAGGCCCTGGCAAAGGTGAAGTAGAAGCTTGGTCCTTGGTAGCGCTTCCACATTCTGCCGTATTTTGCGGTGACACTGCTGATGCCATCATACCGGCATTTGGCACGAACTTGATCGTGTCAGCCTTCTCCGCAGCAAGATAGACTTCCAATTTCCTGTCCACTGCATTCATGAGATCCAAGAGAGTTGCACGGGGCAAATTGTTTGCCAAAACGTCAAAGCCTCGCTCCACATTAATCTGGTAACCCCGAGGGATGTCATTGTTAACCACTTTAAGACTTGGCCGAGCCTTGGGGTAGTTCACGGGGACATGCAGTACGCAATCCAAACTGTCAATTTCAAAAGGAAAATCGGGATCCGAGGGTATCATGCGAAAGGTCATGGACACTCCTGTGTCTCCCGATGACTTCTCCAGATTGAATCTTCTTCGCAATTGTTGCAGGTGAAACTCACGGGTATCACCGATAGCATTGGGAACGGGCCTTGGCACGATGCGGGAAAGATCCACCGGTGCCGCATCGTATCGACGCCTATCCATGGCCGTGGCTGCAGGCAACTCTTGCGATGCTGACTGCGACTTCTCATCGCCGTGCACCGTGACTTTACCTTGCGCCGATGCGGTTGCGGAGCCTACTGACGTCGCAGTGTTGCGGGCTCTGTCACGCCGAGGCTCCCCAACAACCTTTACCAAGCGTGAAGGGTCATGAATAAACTGGCATTTGTCAGCGAGCCGACAGCCTGGTAACACACTCCCAACGGCCAAGTCAGCAATTCGTCCACAACAAAAGAATCAAGCTCATCATGCGAGCAAACGCTTACGCAGCGTTGGGGATTGGGGATTTGGTAATTGGTAATTGAAACCAAAGTGGACAAGGAAACAATTCCAATTGGAACGAACAACCCCCACGAAGGCGATGAGATTTAATTAGGGAGCAATTAGGAACAAGGTCGCATGGGCGTCCAATCCTGGAATTAATTGGGGGAAATCCCTACCGTTCTTCGTCGCATAATAACGGCAGTGATGCTTTTTCTTCGGGCGCGAAAGGCCGGATGCGCCAGAGGCACCTGGCTTCTGCTGAGGCTGAGACGTTGACAACTCAGCAGAACGAATGGCTGCCGACCGCGCGGGGGCTGTTTTGAGAAGTTGAGTGAGCAGATGACCATTTTCGCATCGGATGCGTAGAGTTTTTATTTTCGAATATCAGTCCCAGCGGCTAGCCAACACACCTGCCACGTTCAACAACAACATCCCGTCCCCGTCCTCCCTCTCGTCACTGCTGGCGCGGTTGCCTGATCGGTCGAGCGTCTCAGCAGCGACAGTCGTGCCGCCGGTACTAGAGCCCAACAGAGACGACGATGGGGGTATCATGGCTGTGGGCGGTGTTTGTTGGAGCGTGATATGATTGTCTCTCGGGTAAGTCAGCAGGTCGTCCGGATCGTCGATGAGACAGACATATGCAGAGAACCACAGCTGGGGAAAGACGCGGAGTCGCGGGGGATGTCCCTTCCGTAGCGAAAAAACCCCCAAACTTAGGCAATGACCACCTACCTTCGTAGCGAAGCGTGTCACTAGACAGGGGCCGTCCTTTGGGCCTGTTGGTGGAAAGGCAGCAGTGCAGCGTAGAAACCCAGTAGAACAGCTGAGAGGAAGAGGGCTGAGACTTGCGACTCGAGCCTGGCGAAGCACTGCAGATATGTCCCTGCTCCGGATGCTATTTGCGGATCACGCTGGTCTGTGACTACACGCTCTACAGCGAATGTTCCAATTACCAATTTGGTCTCTTTTCTATAGCTCCAGCAACAACGCCGTCCTGGAGATCTGTGACTCAAAAAAATTGGGACGTGGAATTTATCCCCCGGCCTCGATCACACTTGCCTTTCGCTGGTGGCGGCCGTGAGAGCACTTTTGTCCCGAGGCGGATGATACAAGCAAAACAAATGCACGGACGACCGTAAGGCTCTGCTGATCATCTGCTCGCTCGCAATGTCCCTCGGACGAATGGGCGTGTACCAAAATCGGCCTGACTGGTATCCTGCCAGTGCGTGGGTCATGTCCATGCTATAGGATGGGAATGGTATGCTCTCAAAGCGGTCTTTTGCCCGTATCTACCAGTATCTCGTTTTGCGATAATTGCATTGGATTACGTGTGTCGATATGCCTGAGTCACCAACTCTAATCGCCGTATCACGAACGGATCTTGCTCGAAGACGTGTCTGGTGGACGTATGCAAGTCCAACAGGAATCGTCAGGAATCGTTAGGAAGTGTCGGTGTGGTGACGGGAATGGCGGGTAAGAATTGGGCACCCAACTTTGGCTCATGAATGGTAGGCAAACTGGGTACGAACTGTTTCCGGAACGCACGCGGCTTACTCATTTGAGCGGTGTGTCGGTCCGAATCCGCAGCGGCGTGGGTCAAACGAAGAGAAAATCTTTTCTCTCGCTGCCGTAGACCGACACCGTAGACCGTTACCCAAAAAGCCAGTATCTAACAAGGGCACACCGTCTCAACAATCGTTTCCAACGGGACTGACATCTGATAATTATTCCATATGCCTAGAGCAACACCCGAATGATACACGGGAGTAAGCTGCCACTACCTATATAATATGGTGAGCAATCAGCTCGTACAAGTACAAGTGTATTCGTAGTAGTACAAAGGGGCGCATGTGAATAAATAAAATTCAAATCTCGATCCCGAATGCCGACAGTGACAGTGGTCTTGTGATGAAGCAAAGTCTCAGCAATCTCGAAAAGGAAATGGAATGGATGCGACCCATGGAAGGATGTAGACAATTGGAGTCTTCAACCCCATAATAGCAATGATACCATGTATGAGAGCAATAATGCAGCACCACGATAAGGTCGCCGCAGTAAAGGCAAGGGCAATTAATGCCCAATTCCACTGACACCGTAAAACCAGAACCTCTTCCTAGCATAGGCAAGTCCATGGTAATGCACCAACCGCCTCATTAAATAAACGCCAGTTGCTAAATGAATTAAACAGACCAACATAGAAAGCAAAGGCACCGCTAAATAGCATATCAAAAAAGACAAAAATCGGTCAGCATTAGCTGAGGCGCATAAAAATGTAGAAGACACATAAGCTCTCTCTGAGCTCCAGGGTGGACTAATGTACGATGTACTCCGATAAATCACCTCTTCACTCGCACTTTTCGCTGGACTTTTCCAGTTCATAGCTCGTAGCTTTTTGGATTTTCTGCAGACTTTTGGGTAATGGCTTTTCTACCATCCCTTTTGATGATACTCCCCAAGGCCGTGTTCGAAGTAATTCCAGGAATTGTTCTTTGAGGCGTCCTTGGATGGAGCTTGCTTTTGGCCAGGATACTCCTGAAGGCTGGTAACATCATGAGATGTATGCCTGCGTTTCAATACCGCGCTCGCGGTGGTATTCTTTTGCTGTCTCTCCCAGAGTAGATGTCGCCTCAAAGACTCCGTGAGCTCAGTTGCAAGCATATTGCGACGCGTTGTACGCGGAGATAAGGCAGGAGGATGAGTGTTAGACGTAGTCATGATAATTGGCTTGGACCTAGGGATCTGAGGTCCGCGCATCGTCAGAGTAGACCCCTCTTCTAGTGAGCCAACGACAGAAGGGCCATTGGGAGAGGTTGTTCGAGATCGTAAGCCAGGAGTAGTTCGAGCTGCCGCAGCTTGCAGAGCTGCTGCGCGCTCAGGCTCTTGGAGGAGTGTAGATAGAAGAGAGCGACGAGATGTTAGATTGGGTCTTGAATCGACGCGTTGAAACATTTTGTCATCGACACTGGACCGACCACTCTCGGTGACCGAATCCTCCCAATCTGACGAGTCGTCATCGTCGATGGCGCTCTCGGAGACAACCTCCTCATCGTCGGTTGCTTCCGTAAGGTCATCCTCGTTAGTTCCTTCGTAGACTGTTCGAGTGGTGACGTCGTCCTTGAACGAGGTACGTTTCCGCTGAGGTCTCTTTAGACCTTCCGACAGTGAGCTGCGGTGAGGGTGAAAAGTGTTTGACATGTGTTCCTCGAGTGAACTATCCTCTTCTCCGGACGATGCACCGACCATGAACATACCACCTGTCTTCTTCTTATTGACCTCCACATGCATCGGGGACTTTGACACGATAACTGGCGCCAAACGCGTGTGGGAGCGGTACGAGGAAGAGACGTGGCCAGGCGAAAAGCCTCTTACGATGCTGTGGCCACTGAGTGCATCTGACGTCGCACTGGATTCTGAGCCGGCTCCTTGGGACGCCGCGCTCTCACTTTCAGAACTGCTGGCAGTTGTAGCAGACGCCTTTTTGACGACGATGGGTGTTGCAGGTCGAGGAGTGGTGTTCGACGTCTGAGTCTTCGCCGGTGCTGTCGCAGGCTTTGGTGATAGTGGCTCCAGATCCTTCTTTTCCTTGATGGTCATGACCATCCTCTCGAGGTGTAATGACGTGATATGCTTCTCACGGCCTCTACTCCGCGACTGTTCGGAATCACGTCGAGGAAATCGAGGGCGCTTGATGTCGAGTGCGCCGCTGACCAATTTTGAATCGCTATCGATGTGCTCGATTTCGTCAGAAGCTGCCGAATCGACACTTGCAGACAGTTCTGGCATATCGTCTGATTCCCTTCTCGACTTCTTTTGTCCTCTGTTGGGTGAGCTAGAGTATTCGTCGTGTTCGCAGCAGAATGTCTCCCGATTCCACAGTCTCCAGCTAAGGTTCTCTAACCGACGACCTTCCTCAAGAGACTCTGCGCACTTTGAAAACACTGTAGATACTGTTAGTACACCTACTTGCATTCAACCGTGTCTTCTTCACGGAGGCTGCATCTCTATGACTGACCTGTCCACATGCCAAAGAGATTCTCCACGTTTCTGGGGTCGACATTAGCAATCTTGCCAGTGTCGACTGTTAATACTGGTGATGATAACCGGGGGGACATTTTGAGGATCGTCTGCTCGAACTGGGTCGAGCGTGTTCTTTGTGAAGGCAAGGTGGTGATGATGGTTGTGGCGCTGTGTCAGCAGGGCGAGGCAATCGATTTATAGGAATGCGTTTAAGCTCGGCTTGTCCGAATGCGGTGGCAGCGATTAAGAGATGTTGCTCTCGTAAGCCGATGAACTTTGTGTTGGATCCGGGGGCGGAACAGCCGTGAGTTCGTTGTATACTTGTCAAAAGGGTAAGGATGGCGGACAAGGACGAGGTGAACGGAGGGGTGAGAGTTGGGAGTTGGATGGGGAATGTAAGGGGATTATAGTGGTACAGGTGTGTTGTTCGAATCTGGAGAGGGAAGGAGAAATTGCTGGATGAGTGTGGGCGAAGGCTTGGTTTTGTCTGGGGGGGGTGGTGGGTGGGCTTTTTTGCCGACTTGTCTCTGACAGTCCCAGTGCGCCGGAACGTCTTCTCGGGTCGGTCGGTCGATCGGTCGAGCTCGGCGTGTTCCTTTTGCTTTGCTTTGCTTTGCTTGCTTGCCCGTGGAGAGCGGCCTTAGCTTGTCAGAGTGACTAGTGCGAGTGTGCGGTGGAAAGTGAAGTGGTGCTGCTTAAACTGGAGGGTGAGTACTGCGTAGGGTGAGTGGGCCAGTGAGCTGGTGCGCTAGTGGGCTGGTGGGCTGAGTGGGTATGTCTAAGTAGGTATGTGTCTTCGGTGTACGCTCAGCAGCGTGGGAGACCGGCTGGTAGCATGGCATAGGCGTAATGAAATAGCGTGTACCGTGCAAGTATCTCCGTCGCGGGAGGTACCTCGCTCTCTCGCTGCCTGGGTTTTACCTTTGGGGCAGGCCAACGTCGCCGGTTGGATAAGAAAATTAATCGGAGGAACGGTTTACGCTAATGGACACGCATCCCCCGGCGTTGTCGGCGTGGGGAAGGTCGCCGGTGGAGGGTATGAGGGTGTGAGGGCGTGCGTGTTTTGGAGCGAGGTGATGGCTTGTCTCTTTTCGCCCCATGCCCATTGCCCATGCCCTTGTCCTTCTACATGACCGGCGCTAGACCGGCTGGGACTTGGATAGGGTATCTGCCAAGGGCATCTAGGGTATCCTAGGGCATCTAGGAAGTTTTCCCCTGCCCCGGAACGAGACAAGGGGTGTACGCAGCGCACT
The DNA here is from genome assembly GCA_022345685.2 of Nothomitra cinnamomea. Taxonomy (NCBI): domain Eukaryota; kingdom Fungi; phylum Ascomycota; class Geoglossomycetes; genus Nothomitra; species Nothomitra cinnamomea. Next base: position 32,044 of record JAJDMX020000131.1, on the reverse strand, counting down.
TACTCTAGCTCTGGTGGACGATGAGCTCCTAGGTCCGACTCGCGGTCTCGGTCGCCTCTGGAGCGTGTCTAATCCAGTAAGTGTAAAGTGTATATTGTACTCTAGTGCATGCACGCAGAGCACGGAGGAGTATCAATCGCTTTTTCCTTCGTCGCTCATCTGCCGCCCGTGGCTAAATTCCGGCAATGCGCGCACCAGGCCCGGCCTTGCCATCCACATCTTTCAGCATTCACCCCCATGCCCCCATCACATCACATCGAAACGCCTTCCCTTCACACACCCTCCCCCACCCTTTCCCTGCGCGGAGGCACACCTACAGATTCCGCACGTCACGCTCACATCTCGGTCGCATATAACCTTACCTGCCCTTACGGCGAAAATAGCCTCTGGGAAGCGGCAAGCCCCCGGTTTTAGAAAGGTGTGCCACTCGTCCCAAAATCTCATTCCAGGCTGCTGCCAGGACGGAAAAGTCAAAAAAGCCCCCCCCATCGCTCTCATGGGCTTTCCATTTTGGGTCGCATCTCCTGTACTCGCTGCAAGATCATATCACATGCTCTCCTACGATTCCAGCGGTCAAAGATTCAAAGTCCGTCCGTCCGCCATCATACCCGGACCCCATTCCATAACTAAGGATCCTTTTTGTTTCGGATTCCTGCCCGGTGGCCTCGGAGGAACGCGCCAGCTTTGATGATTTTCTGAATTTACCGTGAGCGCGTGGCAACGATGAAACTTTATCACCGAAACGCCAAACATCTTCACCTTTTGCGACAACAAGCAGTCGTGCCACACTCACGTCAACCTACCAACGACACGGCAGCATCAAAAGGGATAAGGTGCTACGGCGCGGCCGAGCACGCATCGTTCCATTGAAACCTGCCAGGGGACAATGTGTGATCACAGAACAAGGTCACCGCTACTCATACGTGGTCTTTGTCACGGAAAATTCTCAGCCAAAGAACCCGTCAAGCATGGGGCACAGCAAACTCGACGATTATCAAAGAAAACCCAATTACGTCGCGGAGCAGTCTATATGAATCATCCCATAAAACCCCCGTGCTATGACTACAATAAATACACGAAGTCAATCGATCGTTGGCTCATCTGACTGTCAGAGGGCGATCGGATTGGACGTCGAGGTTTCATGAGTTGTCCAAGGCTGAAAACATGAGCAATGAACCTGAGGCGCGAGGGCTGAAAACACTATGCGACCGCAAGCTCTGTTGCTCTTTCACGCGCTCTACCTCGTACTATATTTTATCGCCTCATTTGCAAGCAATATTCATCGCATCAACTACTGCCGACGATCGCGGAGGGTCCGCTGCCAGTCGTTCAGGTCATCTGAAGAAAGTGCCTGCCTCGCCGCAGGTTGGCACTGTGCTGGTGCAAGTGTGACCATGATTATGCAGGAGTAACGGATGATGAGAATTTGCCTGCTGTGCAGCCGCGTGACCGCCGTTTTGGCGATGAGCCTGCCGAAAATACCCCCAAATTAAAAAGAAAAGCGAGCCGGGAAAATTGGGGCATTAATGGTTCAATTTGGAATTATTTTCATTTAACAAGCATTTTGCCCAGCGGAACAAAAAGCAGCATCGCGTTAGGGTTTGCTGCTAGGGGTCAGGGGTTGGGGACGACTGCCCATCAGACCCCCGCCCTGTGCCCTGTCTCCGTGCTTGCCAGCGCCATGTTCAGTAGTCTCCTTTCTCTGCCTTGTCTCCGCGGCCTCAGCGTTATTATTGGCTTGCTGCTAGCTTCGTCCTGCAGCCCGGGAAATCATCCGGCTGGCGAGGGCCACGAGGGAATCAGCAGCAACGGTCAGGACACCCTTTCTTTATGCGCCAATGAAGATCCTACCTCTGCGTGGACCCGCACCACCCTCACACTGCACCAAAGATCCAAATGTGGCGCATCCCACCCCAGAGCCCGGAAATGAGTCGCACGCGGCAGCCCGGCCACGCTGCAGCAACACAAGCGAAATCCACCATTGGCCGATCACAGCATGAATCAATCGGCAGGCCGTCAAACCCCCCATACGCATTACACCTTCGAGCTACTTTTACACATCGCCTCCGCCTGATTGTGGGGTGCGGTGCACATACGGCTGAAGGCAGTAACACAAAGGCGACCTGCATAATCGTGGAACATCGAAGCAAGGCAAGCAGGAGCTGGCTAAGAGGTCCACGGCTGTACGCAGTATGCACTCCGTATACAGGTGGCAGACACAATCGATCGCGATCGATGAGAAGCTGTGCTCGTGCTTGTGCAGTTGTGCTTTCGCAACCCTACTCAAGGCTGCATTCAGCTCTCTTTGTCATTCCCCAAGACACGGCTGTATTCCGTGCGCGCAGTCAGGGCCAAATAAACTTACCGAGGATGAGGAGATATCTGCTGCTGAAGCTGACCCGAGACTTTGGAACAAACGGTGAGATTAATCGTCCAATTCCCAATCCAGCCCCACACTGTATCCTATGCTCCATAAGGTGTAGGCTCGCTGTCGACGGAACAACTGATTCGGGGACGCCGGGAAGCACAAGCTATGCCTAGTGGGAACGGGACTGAGGAGGGCAATTCATTTCATTGCGGCGCCAACCTCATCTCATATTTGCTAATACTGCGTAGATCGGCCCGGCTTGCAGCCGCGACACTGACCGTCCTCATTTTGAGGCTCTTCTCCGGTTTATCTGGAACAACAGCGACCCTTGGTGTTGGAACCGCCTTTCAGGTGAACGAGGTAATCAAGTGATCCCGAACCCAGCACCCTGGCACGCCATGTGCTTCCGGCAGAGTCAGAAACAAAGGGAAACAATCACAATCAAGGCACTATGTGAAAATGTTGACTGTGAGCTTGTCGGGCCGAAACTTTTCGGGCCGCATAACTAACAGTAACGCTCTCACGGCTTACGCATAGGGTTCGGAATTCTGAATGCCTTTGTAATGGACCGCCATGCGATATCGGCGACTCTTGAGAGTTCGTCCTATGAAACCAGTCGTGTACAAAATACTTTGACCAGCTCTAAATTGCAAATTATTGTGTTGTCGTATTGTATAACATACGTATGGAGTTCTTGGATTCGATAGTCTTCACACCCACTCCCTACTCTCGGCACTGTGCTGCCTTCCCGCTAAGGATGGAAGACCTCTGGAACCACCACCCGCCTTCCGCGTCCGCCTAATTAAACACTAAGATACCGACTAGCTTCCACTTCCAGCTGCGTCGTTAATCACTGCACGCCGGATGCTCCACCCTCTCAGCCGGGCCTCAGACCGCGATCGCAGTGACTACTCCCTACAAATCATGACTTTAGCTTTTTCCCACAGAAAGCCTAGCGAAGTCCCAGCAACCGCTTCCCCAGGACCACCGCATAGGCGTCGTACTCTATGTGGTGCTCCGTACATACGCTAAAATACTTTGAGAAGTCTTAGGGTGATGCAGGAACGGGCTTAAGCGCACCACATGGCTGTGGCGACCGCACAGACACGGTTTGTCACTGCTTCGACTCGGCGACTCGGGAGCGACGCAGCACCGATCAGGCAGTATGCGAAAGCATACGCACCCCGCAGCATGGCTCATATCCAGCTGCTTGCTTGGGATGCCTCGATCCGCCTTACCCACGCTCAGACTGGCGCGGATGGCGGATATCTCGATGGCAGGCTGTGCCAATGATCCTACCCGTGACAAACAGATATCTTAATCAAAACCGGTTCGCAGCATCCTCGGGAAGCAAGAGCAATGTTTGAGGAGCGGGAGCGTTGAAACATCAAGTCCACGATCACATACGCCTCGAAAAATACCCGTCTACACCGTATTTCATCCTTCGTCTTTCGTAACGCTTCTCTTTCACCCTAGAGACGTGAAGCGGAGGAGTATGCCTTCGACGCGGAAGTTTCTTTTGACAGCGTAAGCGAACATCCCATTGATAATTACCCAGCGGCCCCACGTAAAAAGCAACCATGGACCCAAGGGAGCGGACCGTCCTTGGCTGAAGGGCGTCGGCCAGTTGGAGGAAGGAAGGAGGGGAGTTTGCGCCGGTCCTTGCGTCTGAAGTGTGAATTGCGATTCAGGCCACTGTATTGGTGCGAACTTGGCCGGTCGCAATCTCGTCTCAAGACAGCCAGGATTACGGACCAACCTCTCCCCTTCCCCGGCTCCAAAGAAGGTGGTGTCCCTTGCATGCGGAGACGACGCCAGCCAGGGCTTTGTCTGCTTTTATCTCCCGTTACCCCGGCCGGCAACCCGACCGAGTGGTTCACAGGCTCAAACCCAATCCCGTGGCGTGGCTGGCCGACTAGTCGTGGGCGCTCTACCCGGTTCCGCGAGACAGTCATCTCGAGAGAACGGCTGGTTCTGGGGATTCCCGTGTCCATGGTTTTTGGTAAAGTCAACTAACGAAGGCTCCCTCTAGCCCGGTCTCAGGAGTAAACGCTAATTGTCGTTATGGGAAAAGATGGGGGTTCGTCTCCCCACAATGACTTTTCCTTCACGCCAGTTTCACTCTCGCGATGATTCAGTTGTGCTTTCTGGGTGCTCCCAGGCAGACGGCACCTCCCCACTTGAAGAATGGAGCAGCAAGGCCTCAGGCCTTGCCGGTTTTGCAGTCGCACAGCATCCGTGTTTGTCGAGGTCGCACAGATCAGAACCGAGATTTATGAAAACATGATTTCACATCTTATACTCGACAAGTTGCATTGTTTATACAAAGTACGATCGCGAGGAATGAGTCGTGATGTACTCCGTACACCATAGTCGTTGTGATCATGGCTGCTTTTGGGTCTAACCTTCTACCAGACTATTGATACAAAGATGTCCCGAGACAAGCTCCAACAAGGTAATCAGATGCTCCCGCTTTGTGGTATTGCTTTGCAAACAATCGGATGCCCCACTGTTATGATGAATCCCCCCGGGATTCCTGAGTCTGTCATGTTACATGTGCTTTAAAGCACTAATAAATCGACACGCAGACAATCCGTATATAAGATCTCAGAATTCGTTTTGATCGCTCCCTGCGATTATCACATTGTTAACCTGCCGAGATATCCGCGTCAGCCGTTACCTATAAATTTATATCATAGCATAAAACAAATACCATCGCGGACATCGGGTGTGTCAGGCGTCCTTCTCAGGAAACAACAACGAGTGGGGGTTTTTGATAGGAAACGAATAAGTAAAAAAAATTGTGGCGAGGTGTAGAAAAAACGGGCCACGCGACGTATCAGATCGGTCACGTACCTTGAGAACCATTCTGCAAAGCTGAGTCGCAAGAAGTAATTGTTGACGCTTTCCGATCAAGGGATCGATCACAAAGGCCTCACGCATATCTATTTGTTACGCGTTGTCAGTAATCAGATGACTTTCTTGTTCAGAGGCGGGATTGGTTGCAAAAAAGCAACCATGGTGCAAGGTGGGGGCAACACGTGGGGGAACAAATGTCTCAGAACAAGGAAAACATATCCGCAAATAGCAATGCGCAGGCGATAAAACGGATCGGAAAACCACGCGGCACGCGAACCGTTCTCCTCCGATAAAGTAGGAAAAACAAATGTGCGATATATCGGTGTAGTATAAGCAATCTTGAAGAATAGGCAGCAATTGAGACGGTCCACGGAGATGATCCGTGGGGATACCAACTCTTCACCGTGGGGGTGTAAATGATAGTGATGAAGGGGAATAAGACAAATTTGAAGAAACAGTGGTGACATACTATTACTTCCTAGTTGCATGCAATCTACTCCTAGTCTCGAGTTCTTCTCCTTTACCTGTCGCGACTTGATGCCTGCCAGTGTCTCGATGGGGCTTAAACCTGAGTTCTCTGCCAGAGCCATGGGAATGCTGTCTAGCGCGTCGGCGAAAGCTCGCATAGCGTACTGCTCTAATCCTGGACTCTGTTTTAATGAGTCGGGTAAGTTAGCAATAGGGCTGCATATTCGCGAAATTGAAGAGAACGGAGTGACATGGTGCTGATCCGTGAAGAAACATCTCGTTTGCACGACTTCACATGCAATGCAACAACGCTTACTGCAATGGCCTGATAGGGAGACATGAACGAACCTTGACCGCTGCTTCCTCGACTGCCAAAGAACATGCTATTTCGGCAGCACCGCCGCCATACACGACACGGTTATCGATAACCAGATTTCGGACCACGCATAGTGCATCATGCAGGGAGCGTTTTGCCTCGTCAATAATCTGAATGGCCAAGATTAGCACTGGATCCACAACGAACGGAAGCAGCAGATTAGTTTGAGATACAATTTACATCGTAGTAGCATTAACATGTAGAATACCCAGCAGAATTCCACAGATTGAGCTACAGATAGCTGTGAGAGTAATGACAGTTTGATGCAATGCCTTACTCCATGGAGATGCTTGTAGGTGCAGAAGAAAGGTCTCGGAGTGCATAGAAATGATAGATAAATGCCACTTACCATCTTGTTGCTTCCTCGGACAAATACAGTCACGGCTCTCGTGTTCGCGCACTCCTCGATCACCAACATCTTCTCCCTTGTTGTACCGAAGCTCATCTCCCTAACCAACCCAGCGCGTCCTAGCTTTTCCTTACTCAGATCTTCGAACCTTGGCACTATTCTCCCGTTTGTCGCGATGGCAATCAACTCAATCTCTGGACCCCCAACCCAACGTACAGCAGGGAGCTTGTTTTGTAAAAGGAGGTGATTCGCTTCATCGTCAAAACCCCACTGGCAAATGACAAGATTGGCGCCTGTGGCTTTGATCTGTCCTATCATCTCCTCAAACTTGTTCTTCTCGTAAGCTTGCAGACGTTTGAATTCGTCGACCGTGGTGATATCTAACTTGTGTTTCGTCTTGGGCTTTGGAGGCTCAAAGGCACAGGTGAGAATCGCAATCTTCGCATCTCGAACCTCACTTGGCATCTGAGGATGTGAAAAGTCCTTATCAACGATCACTCCCTTAACGAGAAGAGAGTCTTCCAGTGAGCCTCCAACTTTACCATCGACCTTGATGAGTTCAAAGTCAACATCCTTGCGATCAAGATCAGCGACTGAGAGGACCGCGTCCACGGCAATCTGAGCAAATTGACCATGGGCTTTTGAAACACTGTCAAAGCTTCGTTAGCCAGGTTCCTTAGGAGTCTTCATGTTAGCTAACTCTTACATTTTACTCCCTAAGCTTGTCTTGGCCACCTTCAACAAATTTTTGGTGTCATTCTTCCCGAACTTTATTTCGTCACTTATCCGATCCAGCTCAGCCACGGCAACCTCACAGGCATCCTCATACCCGTCTGCAATTCGAATGGGATGAATTCCTTTATCAATGAGGTCTGCTGCCTGTTCTAGTAGCGCTCCAGCAAGTACGACAACGCCAGTTGTACCATCCCCTATTTCGTCGTCTTGTGATTTTGAGAGTTCTACCAGGAGCTTGGCAACATGGTTTGATATCTCCATCTGCATCAACGTAAGCGGATAGCCTATCTCTTGCTAAGACGAGTAGCTTGCCTGGGAGAGGATTGTGGCTCCGTCGTTGGTGACGGTAATGTCTCCGTCTGGCGATATCAGAATCTTGTCTAATCCACGAGGGCCCTAGAACAGAGACATTAGAAATTCCTAGAAATATCGTTGTGAGGCTTCCTTGTATCGTACGAGGGAGGTTTTGACGATGTTTGCAACAGTTCTTGCCGCAAGAATATGGGATTTGACTGCTTCATTGCCGTGAAGTCTCTTCTTCTTCCCTTGGCTAGAGACCGTACTGTTAGCCAAATCTGTCCGCATAACGATAATAATTTCGTACAATATCCACCAAAAGTGCTGAAAGATTAGGGCAAGACTGCAAAGACATACTCTCTTACGATGATGAACGGCCGACCTTGCTCGTCCTTCATAACTTGAGCTATACAAACACACTCTTAGCATCGTTGGTCGCGACATTTGTCTAGATTTACCAGACTAACCTTGCGACATATCTATATCTGCAGTCCAGATATTCATCAGTGGTTCGCCTCGACGTTCCGCTCCCAAGAATACTCACGCATCGCCATCTTGCTATCTGTTCACAGGAGCAGCTCAAAAACTTAACTGTAGTCGTCTGCGTATGGTGGGTGTCCAGAGTACTCTAGCACGATATTTAGGAAAACGCGAGAGTTCGATACAATTCTTGTGCGGCTCAGGAATGTTTTCGAAGTTCGAGCCATGCCAAGACCCGATTTACCTAAGCCAGGTATTATGCTGAGGCTACGGAGTATGTACTTGTACATAAACTAGTCCTCAGTAGATAAAGCAATCAGCGTCCATACCCAACTCGACAGTGGGAGATATCTCGTTTCTTTGCGCTTCTATAGCTCAGAGCTTTTCGGAATATTTTCGGTCGGTCTCACTTCGAAGTCGCCGGAGCACCACGGTATCACCAATAACTAATTGCAATCTGGAAGTGTGGTCACGTGATGCGCACGAAGTGTGCGGCTCTTCAGAATCGCTTATGCAAAAACCATTTCTACATTCTGCATCCTCGCAACTTCTTAACGCGTCGCGACTTCCCATAACCATCATCTTAGCCCGATCTGCTACGAGCTCATCTAAAGAAGGATCGCATTCGCGCGTCTAGACCTATTGAAGACTTCAACCCCTTGATTCTAATATCACTCGGCGGTCAGGCCAGAATGCGTGAGTTCCACTTTTGAATCCTTCCTATCATATCTCCACCGCGCTTGTGAATCATTAGCTGACTAGTGCTAATATAGCTCCAATTAATGTCGATTCGGAGGAGTCCGACGATAGCTTGGAGGAAATTCCAGCGCGTACAAAAGCCGCGAAACTTGTTGAAGAGGATGACGTTGAAGAGGATGATGATGATGAGGAAGCGGACGGTGGAGATGGAGAGTGCGTCACGGTCCTGCGGATACGGTGAAAATAAGAAGCTGACACCTACTAGATACGTGGTGGAGAAGATACAAGATCACATGTTTGATGATACTGTGGGTTTCTAATTCCCTCGTGGCAATGGAATAGTCCAGCACTAATACTCTGAGCCACAGGGCACCCTTCGGCTCCAAGTCAAATGGAAGGGCTATGACAAGCCAAAAGACCTGACTTGGGAGCCGGAAGAGAACCTCTTGTACGTCGCTCAGCCTGACAGTCATTGAGTGCCACAGGATATTGGAGGCCTATCTTGAGAGTGATGTCTGACCTAAGTGCCTGTAGAGAGGACGTTCGCGATATGCTCGAAGAGTACTATGAGAAGATTGGAGGTCGTCCCATCAAACAAAATAAGACCGCTGGGCGCAAGCGTAGTCGCGAACAAGCGTCTAGCACTCCTCAATCTAGTAGTAAGAGCAGTAAGAATCGTCGGCTTAGCGAAGAAGGGTCCACAACATTTTCTGCTACCCCACCCGCAAGTGTTAAGAGCAGTTCCAAGAGCGAGGCCTGGGCTCCACCGAAGGGATCTTGGGAAGACGAAGTGCTAGCAGTAGACACTATCGAGCAAGATAGGAAAGGCTTGCAGGTTTATCTCCAGTGGGAAGGCGGAAAGAAGTCCATGCATTCCATTAGGACAGTAAAGGAGAAATGTCCGATGAAAGTAAGTACTGCCTTGATCAAATTATTTAGCTTGCCGTTGATAAACTGACGCTATTCAACAACAAAGTTATTGGATTTCTACGAGCAACATCTGTAAGTCATAATTATTTGTCCTGCAAGTACGGTTGCTGATCTTGACTTCAGGGTATTTAAACCGCATGGCAAAGGTCCAACCAGTAATTAGACTTCTGGTGACTTGCGGCACCTTCTATAAACTGTCTTTTATTCAGATCTACTTTCAACGGTAAAAAGCGCTAAAGCGGTCTTAAAAATGCTGAATCCGTGTTGTTGTTTCTATTTGTTCGGAAGAGAGGTGGAAGCTTCTTTGAACTAGATGGCCCAAGTCAAAATTACGGCTTTGGGTACTAATCACTTGGAATGACTCATCCATCTCGTTCTCGGCGTCGGTCTACAATAGGCAGGACATGGTCACTCTGTGGCCCTAGATACGGCTAGGAGAGCATGCTGGTGGCCCTCGTGCCAGTGCAAATCAATAATGGCCAAATTATCAGCTTAAAGGCCTCTCTAGTTAGTCTTGCCTGTATGTATTGTAATAAAAAACTCACATTGCAGCAGTAAACTAAATAGGATGCTTGTGCCCCCTAGTTTTTCTAAAATAGTACAAACATTCGGTAATATTTGCTACACCAAATAGTACTTATCGCGCAGCACATGTTGACCTAGACCAACAAAATCCCAACCTCTATCACATTCACAAGCAAGAGAATATTCCCACCTGGACGGTCGTTACCCGCAGACTCGCGTCGCGAGCACCCAGACCGCCAGGAGCATCCTGATGGTTCCCTGTGGTGACCCCAACACCACGAAAAGCAACTCCAACTTCCAGCATCATGAAGCTATCTGGAAATTTCAGGTTACAGTAATAAAATTACAAGATTTGAAGTTAAAATTTAGTAATAGTTTTGACGTTCCTCGCATCGTTAAGACCTTTTAAGCATTCCAAAGCGTCATTTTGTAGCACCCGGGGTAAAAGAATGCTGAAATTTACCGCAGGTGTTAATAATACCCAGCCCTTGGGGCTGCCAGTAGGCTGTGGCTGCTGCTAGATACTAGTGTTGCAAAAGATCCGTTTTCGCTTGAATTGCTCTGCACTGCAAGAAGGTGTTGTTGGATGAGCTGGGTTCGCGACGCTGTTGTGGTAGGAATTTGCGTCCTGGCTGGTATTTGGATGGGTAAATTACTCCCCGAGCGTTAGGCTCACCTGGAGCCCTGGAAGCACGGCGACGCAATTTCATTTCTTTGCTGAAGTTTACCTAACGCAAAAGAAATATTTTGCTCTCCGGTTACCATGGATTAGTGCACCGGGGCAGTCCGAGCTTGTTTTTGAATAGCGGACAATGACGTTGAGAGGCAATAAGCACTTCGTCCGTCTTTTCCCGAGATCCGACCCAAAAAACCGAGCATATAAAACGATCCCACGACACATCAAAAAAGCACATAAAATGAGTTCATTCCATCTTAGCTTGAAGTACAGAAATGTCTTCACTTCTACGACGCCCAACTTCGCGGCTTAGTGGGACAAGAGTTGGGACATCCGTCAGCCCGTTCCTTGTTACCCAGAATCGCACCGTTAGTACACAAGAGCTTGATACTGCTAAAGGAGGTGTGTTTGTAGTCTCGTAAAGGTATTCCCGTATAATTTCCCGTAACTCTATTAACATAATGACGCGTTAGATCGTGAGCGTGTTGTGATCTTGGGTTCCGGTTGGGCCGGATATACCCTCTCAAGACGACTCGATCCCACAAAGTATCAGGTTCTCGTTGTTTCTCCTCGTTCCTATTTTGTTTTCACTCCTCTCCTCGCTTCTACAGCCGTGGGAACTTTGGAGTTCCGAAACGCTCTAGAGCCAATTCGGCGACGGGGGTCTCTGGTTGAGCTTTATCAAGGATGGGCAGATGAGGTTGATTTTCGGAAGAAGATTGTGAAAGTTGAAGAAAATATTGCAAGCGATAGTACACTCAAGAGGACGTCGCAGGAATCTTCCAATATCGGCCAACCTGAGCTACCAAAGGGTCAAGTTTTTGATGTCAGCTATGACAAACTGGTTGTAGCTGTCGGCTGCTACAACCAGACGTTCGGGATTAAAGGGGTCAAAGAGAACGCATTGTTCCTTAAAGATGTTGGAGACGCACGAAAAATCCGAAAGAGAGTGCTTGAGTGTTTTGAGAAGGCTGCACTTCCAACGACCACGGAGGAGCAGAAGAAGCGGCTTTTGAAATTTGCAGTTGTTGGCGGAGGACGTAAGTTTTTATTTACCTCTCGATATCTCTTTCGGGATAACATAGAAGCTGTATCAGCTGCTATATTGCCGTAGAAGAGGGAGTCTCAGCACAAACACCCCGCGATGCAGCACTGCTATAGTATTTTGAGATAGTATATGCAATGACCTACTAACACCCCTGCAGCAACTGGAATAGAGTACTCGGCAGAGCTGCACGACCTCGTCAAGGACGACCTCTCCAGGCTGTACCCATCCCTCGCATTGTATGTACGGATCACGGTTTACGACGTGGCGCCTACGATTCTCTCCATGTTTGACTCTACTTTAGCAAAATACGCAATGGACAATTTCCGGAGATCCGGGATTGAGATCAAGACCGAGCACCATGTGGAAGAACTGCGACCTGGAGTCCCCGGAGTGAGCCCCAACAACTCCGATGATGCGAATCCATATGGGAGTCTCGTACTGAAGACGAAGGAAGAAGGCGAGATCGGCATTGGCATGTGTGTTTGGAGCACTGGGCTGATGATGAATCCGTTCATCCAACACACTTTGGAGCGGACGATGGAGTTGCCGCCAAGATCATTGATCATCACTCAGCATAAACCTAACTCCGCGGATTTTTCGACCTCTGAGCTTTCATCGTGGAGGATAAAGAAAGATAGCAGAACCGGCGGAATGGTAACAGATGATCAATTGCGTGTCAAGCTTGCCGATACGTCCTTAAGGAGTCTAGAAACAGCGGACGTCGTCATGAAGGACGTCTTTGCACTCGGCGATTGCGGTGTCACAGAGAAGCTAACACTGCCAGCAACTGCCCAAGTAGCAAACCAAAAAGCTGTATGGCTCGCGAAGAGATTGAACAAGGGAGACGGCGACAACGAAGCTTTCACTTTCAAGAACTTGGGTGTTATGGCTTACATCGGAAACTGGAGAGCTATAATGCAGAGTGGAAGCGACAGTGAAATAAAGGGGTATGTCCTGTTCCGACTTGGTTCATTTACAGAAGCTTACCCTTGCTTGCAAGGCGGACTGCGTGGATACTGTGGCGGACGGCTTACCTTACAATGGCCGTGAGTTGGAGGAATAAGATATTAATCCCGACTTACTGGTGGGTAGAGTTGATTACGCCCTATATATAGAGTGCATGCTAACAGAAGATGATAATAGGTTTGTTAACTGGGTATTTGGCCGAGACATTTCAAGGTTTTAGAGATATAGCATTATAATGTACTCTGTACGGTGTATATAGTCAAAAGTTTCTTTCAACTGCTAAAGCGAATCGTGACCCTTATTGAGCTAGTTTCGTATCTGCTAAGTTTGAGGCACGAGCGAACCATACTTGGCCATTGGTGCCCGCTCGTGGCTATGGTGAGAAAGGCTTTTAATGGCTTTCACCTACTTTGCTTATCATGGTCAAGACTGCAAAGAGGCGACATAGCAAGGAGCTTTCAGGGGGAGAAGACGGGAGAAGTTTGTTTACACCGGCATGAAGATTCAATAATTTTTCCACTTCTACGTAGGGCTACTAATTCTATGAACTATCGCCTCGACTAAAGTTCTAGCAATCGTGAGTTATAGATTTCTCTATAAAGTTTCCCAAATCATCCCCTATTTTTTTTTTGGGTCTACCTGTATTTAAAGACGAGCAATGCGGGTGTGATCCTCGAAGCTTCCTACATTGGATCCTTATTCGAACAGGTACAGCTCCAGGTCTCGAAATTGAACCGGTTGATGAAAAGCCTTGACTAGGTGGCGAAGACTTTGGGGAGGCTTTGGCTATCTGTCGGTTATAATGAACTGCATTGAGGGCTGGGGGAAACCTTCACATTAAACACCTTAACCGCAAAAGCCAGGTTAGGGCAAGTAGGTTTACAGTGCTAATCCAATATGCATTGTGGCGGATGCCAGCACGCAATGACGCCGTGCTCCCAGGTCTCTAATAATACTGTCGCGGCCCATTCGCCGAATGTAGCATCCCTAATAATGCAATTGCAGAATTTGCGCCTATTCCCAAGATCTTAAGACGTTTTCGTTTCTCCATTAACTGGTTTCTGTGACCTTTCTGGCTGCGTTTCGCTCGCTTTTTCAGAGGCCTTGCCCTTTGATTCTGGGATCGAAGAAGTCCCATCCTCTTCGTACAGCCCGTGCTCTTCAATGTACTCGATCACTGGTGCAGGGATCAGGTACTGCACGCTCATCTCTCGCCTCAGGAAGAGCCGGATCTTCGTACTACTGACATCATTCTGTATCAGCTGCTGAATAACGTAAATGTTGTCCTTCCACGGTTGAAGGCTCGCAAGAGCATCATCAATATCAGTGCCAGTCCGCTCAATAATGAAACTACCGTAGCGGCCCAAGATATGATCTAGATCGGCCTCGCTCCATACACCTGGTGTGGACATCGTTTGGATAAGGTCTGCGCCAGCTAACAGAGCGATGCGTACTTGTTTCCGCTCACCAGTATAAGTATCTACTCCGCCTAAGACTTCATTTATTTCATGTTCGAAATGGTCAAGTACGATAGCGGTTGGTTGGTACTCTTTTTGGGTCGCTTCCCAGGGGTCCACCATTAACCAATTAGATGTCTGGTTGACTGCGATGGTGCACATTTGGACTCTGTTCGAGGCGCGTCAACATCTCACGATTAATTAATATGCAGCGCGGGTGCTAACCGGTGTTCTGCGCTCGCTAGGCCAGCTTTCTTGTATGCGTCAGAGACTGGAGACAAGTAACCTGCAACTATCTCGAAATCGGTGTTGAATTTGACATAGTCGGCCGCCATTTCGAACATGCGGAGATGGAGGTAGGTAATTGGTGAGAAGGAGCCACATGCAACTAGACATAGCGGTGTCTTCGATGAGTCGTTCATGGCTCTTTTCAGGCGGTTTCGTGGGAAGGAGTAAGCGTCCTCATGGCCGCTCGGCTCGGAGACAGGTTGTTGAGCGACAGACTCAGTAACAAGTGGCAGCGGCTCTTGCATGTTGGCTGCGGATATGCTAGTTGAACGAGAAGAGGAAGGTATCATGTCATCTGCGTTGTCCAGTCTTGACTGTATTGTGTGGTGGCCCTGGCACAGATGGTGCCTGGGCGAGGGCTGTAGAGTTTTCGCAACAAGGATTTGCCAAAGTCGCCGAAACGATGCAAGCGAGCTGCAATTGCAGGTTCCCTTGTGAGTACTGAGTGTAAGAATGATCGGCTTATGGTGAAGGAAGTGAAAGTAAATGGTGTATGAGATGAATGTGTAGTGGC
Source organism: Nothomitra cinnamomea (assembly GCA_022345685.2). NCBI lineage: Eukaryota > Fungi > Ascomycota > Geoglossomycetes > Nothomitra > Nothomitra cinnamomea. The sequence goes on along the minus strand of JAJDMX020000131.1, from coordinate 17,009 downwards.
CTTCCACAGACGCGGTTGTGAAAGAAGCGGCTTGCACGCCCCACTAGTAAGTTTGCTCCTTCGCAAAGCCTCAAACAGAGCCTTTTTCCTGCCAAGGATGCACAAGCCGATGAGCGGGGTGGTTTGTTGCGTCAGTGCTTATGTAAGCGGACAGGCCTGGTCACTTCCGCATTGGGCCCAGTAGAAAGTTTGATGTCACGTGCGCCAACTCATGAGGCGACCGGGGCTTTGGAATTTTCTTGGGCAGGTCAATTCAACTCGTGGTGGGTAAAAGTAAAGAGAGACTAGAGTGAATTACTTGCGTAGATTCCGCGTTGTTTGAGACTGAGCCAACGGCACGTGCGGTTTCCGCCCCGGCCCAGGAGCCAACTACCCGCACTCTATCTAGTGCAAATTAAACCCGTCACTCGGTATCTCAACGATCTATTAATCCGCTGTCTCGGTAGATATCTTACAACCAACGTTCTCTTCAACAACTCACCCGCAACTTACTCGATCAACTCGCTAGCCCACTAAACCTCAGCCTCGCTTTTGTTTCTACGTTTTTGCTCGCTTTCGCCGATGGCGGCGTTCTAGGGTCAACCGTATGGAGAGACCTGCTCGTAAGGCCAAGCGAAGAGCTCCTTCCACTTCGACGTCAGAACCATCCACAGCCGTCTTCGATTCTCCCCCTTCCACTGCCGCGACAACACCGTCTTCGGCCACGCTCACTAGGTAGCTACCAAACCTCTTCTCACATATATCTGCTCTTGTGCCTACCCGTAGCCACAGACTTGAACCGTCTCATTCGTCACACACTCGTTCCACATTTCTAAGCCACACATACATTCACCTACCGTCGTCGTGTCGTTGCATCTTCACCTATTTAGATGAGTAGGGGATCCAGTTTCTCATGTCTTCCAGAGTGACTCGCTCGTCTGCGAGACTGTCGACAGATTCGTCGAGCACTGCTGCCGCTCAGCCTCCTCCTGCAACTGCTCCGTCTCGACCTCAACCTGCACCTCGAAAGCGAAAAGTTCCTGCCTCAGCGGCCACCGAGCGACCAACAGAGCAATCAGATTCTGTCGAATCCTCTCTTCCTCCTCGACGCACGAAGCGTCAGAAAGTAGTGGCACCCGAACAACCGCCGCCGCCACCGGTTCCTCCGGCTCGTACTCGAAAGACGAAGCCACCTGCAGGAATGTCGAACGCTGGGTAAGCTCGTACAGTATCTCATATTTCGGTATCAGTAACTAATGCCTATTAGAAACCCTGCTGGACCATCCAACGAGGCATCCAATCCACCTGCCACGCCAATTCCCCCGAAGAAAAAGGCTGGTCGTCCAAAGAAGTCTACGCAAGGTTTGTTGGCCTTGATTCAGATGGGTGGTTCTTCACTAATTATTTCTAGAATCCTTGGCACCTGCTCCCGTAGTCCCAACGACATCACCTAGACGCCCGAAAAAAACTCCCACTCGACAAGATGGGGACATCACCATGAAGGATGGAGCCTCGAAGCTCCAGATATCAGCGGAGTATGATGATGATGAACACATGGGGGATGAAGGCAGTAATTTAGACGATGAGGACGACGATATGGGAGGGGACTACGACCGTGATGATGATGATGACCCGTTCGGAGCCAGCTACTTAGGTGGTGCAGGTGGACCACCACATGGGTTATCCAGTACGCTTCGGGCTTTGACTGGCATGATGTCTGGGGTCACTTCACGTCTTCGAGAGATTCTCAACAATTTGAAACAGAAGGATGATCCATCAGTGCAGCTTATTGCCCTTCAGGAACTCTCGGAAATACTCCTCGTCTCAACAGAGGACAATCTGTCAGGTCATTTCTCTCCAGACCAGTTTGTTAAGGAGCTTGTCACGTTGATGCAGCCAAGCGAATTTGGGGAAGAGAACCCAGAGATGATGTTGCTTGCGTGTCGCTGCATTGCTAATTTGATGGAAGCTTTACCTGCAGCTACCGCGAACGTGGTCTATGGGGGAGCTGTGCCGGTGCTATGCCAAAAGTTACTTGAGATCCATTACATCGATCTTGCGGAACAAGCCTTGAGCGTAAGTCTCTCGATAAATTAGAAATACTCTCGGTAGCTAACCAATCTTAGACTTTGGAGAAAATATCCGTCGAATACCCTGCGTCTATTGTTCGAGAAGGAGGTCTCACCGCATGTCTCACCTACTTGGATTTCTTCGCCACAAGCACTCAACGTTCGGCTGTCACCACAGCAGCAAATTGCTGCCGGAATATACCAGAAGACTCCTTCCCCGTGATTCGTGATGTTATGCCTATCCTATTGAATGTGCTCAGCAGTAACGATCAAAAAGTTGTCGAACAAGGTTGCCTCTGCGTCTCTAGAGTTGTCGAGAGCTTTCGACACCGGCAGGATAAGCTTGAAGAGCTTGTCAATAGGGATCTTCTAAAGGCCGTTCTCCGCCTACTCTTGCCCGGAACTACGAATCTCATCGGACCGAATATCCACACTCAGTTTTTGCGCGTCTTAGCCATAACGGCACGAGCGAGTCCCAACCTTTCTGTGGAATTATTTAAGATGAACATTGTTGACACACTCTATCAAATTCTCACTGGTGTATCGCCACCGGACGGGATGGAGGATGTTGCATCGAAGATTGATAGCGTTGTTATCATGCAAGCATTGATCCATCGACCAAGGGAACAAGTCTTCGAGACACTCAATGTCATATGCGAACTTCTACCCGGCCTCCCTAAAGATGCAGACTCATTCTTAGACGAAGTTTTCGATTCAGTTTACTCGAGTCCACCTGAGCCTGTCATGCCCTCTTTGTCGAAATCGTCGAAATCTCCAAACGAGAAGCGACTCGAACTTTTGGAAGGGTGCAAAGAGGAATTGAAGCGTTTTGCTATCATTCTGCTCCCTACTCTCACAGATGCATTCTCGAGCACCGTAAATCTTAGCGTTCGACAGAAGGTCTTAACGGCTCATCTGAAGATGATATCAAACCTTGATACAGATATTCTCGAAGACGCCCTGCGAGCAGTGCCATATGCATCGTTTTTGGCTTCTATTCTGTCTCAACAAGATCACCCGACGCTGGTTACTGCGGCTCTTCAAGCAGCGGAGTTACTCCTGGGGCGATTGGAAGGAATCTACCGCTATCAGTTCTATAGAGAAGGTGTTGTTGCGGAGATAGCTAAACTGGCCGATCCTCCTGCCAAGAAAGACGACGAGGCAAAAGGCGATAAGAAGAAAGCCCCAGTCGTGCCCGAGAACACATCGGTACCTCAAATCCCTGCAAGCAACTCTGCAATTGACCGGGACACAAACGGCGACGAGGACCACGATGACGAAGACTCTTCTAATGACGAAAATGACGAGGATATGGATGATGGGCATGATGATATGTCGGCTTCCCCAGTGAGCTCGCAGGGCTCTTCGTCAGGCTCGGGTAGAAATCGCCCAATGCCTCCAATTATGCCAAACATGCAGCAGTTTATCACCATGCGCGCCAAAAGATTCATGGAAGTCCATGAGAATGAACGGCGTGGGAAAGAGATGCGAGAAAAAGCAGTGAAAATCCTCCGTGAGCTTCAAAATCTTGCTTCTGATGTAGAGGCTTGCTATCTGGGTAACGGGCGTGGTGATGGATTGGATTTGTTCAACCGTTTGGCGCAGTACTTTGATGGAGATGCTCTGGAGAGTATAACAAGCCATGAACTCTTGAACTCTGAGATTGTTCGCGTCTTACTAGATGTCTTTAGCAATCCTGATGGTGAGTGACGATGCCATTCATGCTAATTGGGAACATTTATGCTAATCCATAACCTAGAGCTGAGGAGAAATGAAGCTAGATCGGCCTTTCTGGAAGCGTTTATGGGTAGGGCCCTTCAAGATAAGTCGAGGGCGAACAATAAGTCTCCGTCTACGCCATTCAGTGTCCTCGTGCATAAATTACAGGACCTCCTAAGTAGGGCTGAGCACTTCGAGGTGGTCACGGTGCATCAAAACACATTTGATGGTAATCGGAGCAGCGCAGCGTCGATGCTGGCTAAACAGCTCCGGCTCAAGCTGGTTGCAGACGAGAATTCAGAAATTCCACGTCCCTATAGGAATATAATGGTGTCGATCCATGCTATTGCAACGTTTAAAGCACTTGACGATTACCTCCGGCCGAGGATTAGCATGTCTGAACGTCCCCGAGGAGCTAGACATCGCGAAGGAATTACCAATGCTCTAGCAGCATTTGCTGCAGCAGCAGCAGGGACAGCGAACCTACATCAACGACTCGCAGAAGCAGGCTCGGCTATGGCTGGAGCGTCCACAAATCCACTTCCTCTGCCGACTGGTACGTCCCGTGCTTCCCGAAAGGCGCCTAGATCGAAGGCTACGACCACTACGCCTGCTGAGCAATCCAGCTCTAGCACTCCACATGGGAAACCCACGATTCCTCCTACGAGGCGCTCGAGCCGGCGACAGCAACCTCAGGCGCCTCCGCCTCCTCCTGTGCAGGAAGCCGAGCGGTCTGAAGAGCCGTTAGAGTGCGCAGATGAGCGACAGCTTACAGACGAAGATGATATGGAGGAGACTGGTGGGATGAATGCAATCGTCGACGATTTGGATGGCGATATGGACGACGGTGCAGCCCCAGATCCCACAGCTGTGAACATGGAAATTGCACCCACGGGAAAAGTCACAGCGAGGAAAGAAGACGGTACTAAGGTTGCAACCCCATCTGGTTCGGCTTCGAAGGCGCCAGTTTCATTGCAGGCGGCCGCTGCACAGGCTTCTGCTTCAACAACGCCATCTAGTCGGCTAGCATCATATGCGGCAGCAGTCCAGGCCACGCCACAGGATTGGCATATCGAGTTCAGTATTGGGGACCAACCCATCTCAAACGAAACTACAATCTACCGCGCCGTACACTACAATAGAACTCAGCTAGATGAACCAACATTCCGTAACGTTTGGTCTACGGTACATCCAATCAAGTTTAAACGTGTTCCTGGTCCGCCTCCGCCTGAGCCAAACTCCCTTACGCCTCCGCCGGAAGCCGCACCAGAGACGTCGGCTTCGGGACTCCCCTTATCGCTTGATAAGAACAAGACTACATCAACTATCTTGCGTCTCCTAAATATTCTGCACGCATTGAATGCCAACTTGGAGGATGTGTTGGCAGAAGATAAAGAATCATTGAGATTAAACGCAGAGCCACTAGCGCAATTCGTCAACACCAAACTTACTGCCAAGCTCAACCGGCAACTCGAAGAACCGTTGATTGTTGCTAGCAATTGTCTGCCAAGCTGGAGCGAAGATCTTGCTAGGCTCTATCCTTTCCTCTTCCCTTTCGAAACGAGACACTTGTTTCTACAATCTACTTCATTCGGGTATTCTCGTTCCATGACAAGATGGCAGAATGCCCAATCCACGAATGAAACCAGACAAGACCGTCACCGAGATGATTCTCGCCCGTTCCTTGGGAGACTCCAGCGCCAGAAAGTCCGCATCTCAAGGACGCGGATCTTGGAATCTGCATTGAAGGTTATGGAGTTGTATGGCGCATCTCCTAGTATTCTCGAAGTAGAGTATTTCGAGGAGGTCGGAACGGGCCTCGGACCTACACTTGAGTTCTACTCCAATGTCTCGCGGGAATTTTCCAAAAAGAAACTAAAGCTCTGGAGGGAAAATGAGTCCAACGACATGGAAGAATTCGCCTTTGGTAAACGTGGCTTATTTCCGGCACCGATGAGTGAGGAGCAGGCTGAATCAGAGAACGGGAAGAAGGTCCTCCATCTGTTCAAAATGCTTGGCAAATTCGTCGCTAGGTCCATGTTAGATTCAAGGATTATCGATGTATCCTTCAACCCTACATTCTTCCGAATTGGGGATGGCCCTGTTACAGTAGCACCGTCGCTAGGGGCCGTCAAAACAGTTGACCATGATCTTGCAAAATCTTTAAAGCTTCTTAGGAAATTTGCGATTGCGAAGAAGAGGGTGGATGAGAGCACTCACCTGAGCGCTGCAGAGAAAGTCGCTGCGGCGGCCAACATAGAAATCCAAGGTTCTCGCGTGGAGGATATGAGCCTTGATTTCACACTCCCTGGATACCCTGGTATCGAGCTACTTCCGAACGGGTCCAACATACTCCTTAATATCGATAATGTTGGACTCTACGTCGACAGGGTGATTGGCCTTACTCTTGGTAGTGGAGTACAGAGGCAGGTGGATGCATTCAGAGCTGGGTTTTCTCTGGTCTTCCCCTATACTGCACTCAAGGCCTTTACGCCAGATGAACTTGTGATGCTGTTCGGTAGGGTAGAGGAGGATTGGTCACTCGAGAGTAGGTTGCCATCTTTTCTTGCAAACCTTTCGGTGAATGTAGTGCTGACTTTGTCTGTAGCTTTAATGGATTCTATTAAGGCGGACCATGGATTCAACATGGATAGTAGGAGCGTTAAAAACCTACTCCAGGCTATGAGTGAACTTTCGATGCCCGAGCGCCGCGAATTCTTACAGTTCGTTACTGGTAGCCCGAAACTCCCTATTGGCGGTATGAAAGTTCCTTCCCACTCCATTATTGGAAATTGGCAGCTAATACTCGTCAATAGGATTCAAGAGCCTTACTCCCATGTTCACCGTGGTTTGCAGACCAAGCGAGCCACCATATACGTCTGACGATTACCTTCCGAGTGTCATGACTTGCGTGAACTATCTCAAGTTGCCTGACTATACCAGCTTGGAGATTATGCGGGAGAGATTAAATGTTGCGATTAAGGAAGGGCAGGGCGCTTTCCACCTATCATGATACTTCGGGTTTCGTTTAAGCCCGTAATGGATTTTACGGCTAGTACAACACTAGGAAAGGATAGGTTCCCTCCGATTCCCTGTTTTGATCTGCATCTTCGGGTCCACAATTTGCTTCGGATTGATCAATGCATGGGGACCAGGTTCTGGTCACTTTGATTTGCACATTCAAAATTCTGCATCCGTTCTTTGCTCTCACTTATTCGCTGCCGCCACCAAAATGAATAACATTTGCATATCTAACACTGCCACTAGCTCGTTGTGGTGTATTGATGGTGGAGGATTACATGGTTCAAACAGTGTTTGAAAGTCGGAAGGCGGCTAGCAGAGGGCTCCCTGTAACAGCTAAAAAAAAAAATACATTGCATTTAATCACGCAGCATTTGTAGTGTAAACTGAAGGGCATCTGTGTTGCGCATTGAAGTCCGCAAAGTGAAGCCCGGTCGAGTCATCAACAGCTGGCGCATGGAAATAACCGAGATATTATCCCCTCCATGTCGGGCTCGCTTGTCTTTCATCAACAATCAACGCAATGTCCAGGACTTCAACAACTAAAGCAACACTAAATTTTTACAGCCTACAGCCCATGTTACCTCCTAATAGCAAATATTCTATCTTTCCGACATTTATCAAAATCCGTAACCAGAGGTAGCTAGGGAAACTGAAGCATACCGGTAGAAACGACAGAAGGTTTTAACCATGAGTAATAGTGTCTACATACAGCTGGAAGTATGTTCTCTTTAGTGACACTACGTTCCATTCGATTTGCTGACACTTTTTCAGGCGGAATACTGCCCACCTCTTGATTCCTCGCTCGTAGCAGCTATCTTGTCGGACTACGACATCACATCAGAACCTGCTCTGCGTGCAGCGCGTAAAACACTTGACCTTCTGAAGCCGGATGCGATCCTCGAAGGGGATACCGAATTCAACCCATCAGGAAGCGGCGGTTTTTCAGCGTTTGCCGTGGAGGAAGAGCCTGCAATCGGTGCAGTATGGGATGCACAATCGACCGGGCGGTCCAGATCAGGGGAGACAGATTTGACAAGCGTGTCCCGTTCAGAGCGATCAATGGACCCAGACGGTATAGGGACATGGGATGTGAACGATCCGGAGAGAGAGTATGCGGCTGGACTGGAAGCCCTGGATTCTCAGGGCAAGGAGGCCTTGTTGCAAGAGATGTTTCCAACGATTAAACCATTCAGCATTGCGAATATACTGAAGAGGGGTCGCGGAAATTTCAAACGAGCCGTTGACGAGTTGCTCAGTTTAGCATTCCTCGGCGATGAACTTCCTAACGGTGAGGAGATAATGCGACCCAAAAGTGTAGATGCGTTTGCGGATGACCACTCCCGAACGAAGAAAGGCGGCCGGGGTAAGAGATGGCAGCGGAAACTGATGTCTTCAGCAGAGTCAATCCCGTCATCTTCTACGTCAAGTGTTGTCTCTGGAACAAACGCATGGCGTGCAATCGAGGAAGATATACAGTTCATTGCCTCAAAAACAAAGTTATCCGTGAATGCGGTTGCCTCCATCTACCATGAAAACGGTGCTTCAATACCTGCAACCATTATGGCTATTCTGGACAGCGCGGGCAATCATATTCAGCTTGCGCCTGAAGAATCAACTATTCAGGACAATACAGCGGCACTCGCCCGAGAATTTCCTACTATTTCTGCATTGCACGTATGTGCTCTTATACGACTCACACACCCTTCTACTGCTGCGGCACATGAGCTAGCCAAGGAACTCGTCTTTCGACCTCCGGATGATCTTTCTACGGGCGGTATCCAGATCATCACTCAACACCCGCCGGTCGACACACCTGCCGTACAAATCGATCGTTCTCAGCCCTCACAGGAATACAAGGTCCTTCTTGATGCAGAAACTGTCAAGGCTCTCGCGATTGCCAATTTTAATAAGAGCAATAAAGCGTTCGAGCAAGCCTCTGCTGCCTATCGAAGAGGAAAATCAGACCCCCTCTTTGGAGGAGCAGCAGGGTATTACAGCAGTCTCGGACGGGACTACCGCGCTACTGCACGGGTCCAAACTGCCGAAGCTGCAGATGCATTGGTCGAGTCACAATCTTCAGCCGATGTACTTGATCTTCACCACGTATATGTTAAGGATGCAGTGAGGATTGCACGAGAGAAGGTTAGGATATGGTGGTCATGTCTGGGAGAAACCCAAATCGGTCAGAGAACAGGGGGATATAAGATTGTGACGGGTAAGGGCAACCATAGTGAAGGCGGCAGCGGAAAGATTGGCCCCGCCGTTGCGAAGATGCTGATGAGGGAGAAATATAAATTCGAAGTTGGGGGAGGTTCTATTATTGTCACTGGAGTAGCAAGGTGATAGCCTACACCCCATAGCCTTGTTTGGCGGACTTGGATATTCCGTTTGATATTTGTCAAGAGTCGTGCGTTTTTGGGCTGGGCTTTCTATGACAGAATCCTGGAAGTTTATCGTTTTGGCGTTGCATTAGATGGTTATTTATAGAGGACAGACTACGCCAGTCACCCTTATATGGACTGGAAATACTTCTTGCAGAAAGAAGGGTAGAAAGGGGAATTAAACACGAACTTAATTCCAAATATTAGTTCCGTAGGGCTGTGCAACGTCACCAATCAGGAACGTGACCTTCCCGAACTAGTAAATTCCAAATTCTTTCATTGTCACCACGACCTCGGCAGTGGCGGGGTGAACAATAAATAATGTCGATATCAAATCGGCCCCCTATGCGACCCCCGTACACTGATCTATAAATCGACCTCCGATTCCATGCGTCTATTGAACTTTTCAATATTCATACGCGCTCTATACACTGCTGCAAACACCACTTCGCGAAGAACGCTAACATACGCTGCCCCAGTACGAGCACCAAATCCTCTTACGCGACGCACTGTCTTAAAGTCTATGCCTACGATTCCCTTCCTGAGCTCTCTATTCAGTAGCAGTTCGAAAAACATGTCTTATCTAGTAAAAAAAAGTGATGACGAGTGGCAAGCGGTGCTCAATAAAGGCAAATTCGTCTAAACAGTCACTCCATTTCGATCTTTAACATAGATATTGACTGAACGTCACTAGAGCAATTCCGCATCCTCCGCGAAAAGGGCACTGAGGCCCCATTCACCGGTGAATACAACGAGCACCAACCCACCTCTGGCGTCTACACCTGTGCTGCCTGCGAAGCTCCCCTCTATCGCGCAAACCACAAGTTCAAGTCCGGTTGCGGCTGGCCTGCGTTTTTCGACGCCGTCCCAGGTGCCGTGACAAGGCATACGGACCGCTCCTTTGGCATGAGCCGGACAGAAATTATGTGTAGCAACTGTGGTGGACATTTAGGACATGTTTTTAAGGGCGAGGGTTACGAGACACCGACGGATGAGAGGCATTGCGTTAACAGTATTAGTTTGAAGTTTAATGAGGGGGACAACGTGGAGAAGGGGGCGAAGAGTGATTCGAAGGTTTAGATCCTGAGGGCCTTAGATATTAGGATCCAACAGGAGGGGTTTTCTAGTTAGTGTCATGTTGTGGGGAGTTTTGTAAACCAGGTAGATAGTATATTTGAAGTCCTGAGGGTTCTTGAACTATTCTTTGCATTTGCCTAAACTCCAAATTTAAACGAGCAGCTTTCGTAAAGTTGGGTCATGTGACCCTTCACAATGGTCTTCGTTGTCAGACCTAGCATAATTTCTTGTGTTCGGGGGTAAGCCACATCCGCCTAATTCAGGCTTCACTTCTATACAAAAACCAATATCCGACCCGCTTTGCTCCACCATTCACCAATCTCGTAGGCAGCCTCGCACGTAGCAACTCCAGCTCTACTTAACAACTCTTCCCAAAGGCCAAGCAGGACTCGTGGCGCAGCATGTCGCGACGAGCACCAAATCCTGCTGCAGAACGGGCTGCTCAGAACTCAACAACTGTAAAGAGCTTGTTGAAGCTAGAGGGCAATAAGACCTGCGCGGACTGTAAACGAAACAAGCGTACGTTCGTGCTGACACCCCTGGGCTCTAACTTGAACAGGGAGGCTGTATGGAGCTGACAGCGTTATATGTGGTCATACAGATCCTCGATGGGCGAGTTGGAACTTGGGGATCTTTATTTGCATAAGGTGGGTTTCTCTGTAGCTTTTAGATAGACAGACTGATCCTGGGCGTTCTGGGCAAGTGGTTGACTCGTCGAGCCATCAGATGTTCGGGTATCCACCGCGGTATGGGGACTCACGTAAGTCGAGTGAAGTCTGTCGAACTCGACTCTTGGACCGACGAGCAAGTGCAGAGTGTAGTGCGCTGGGGAAACATAAAGGCGAACAAGTTAGTCCAAACCCTATAGGAGAGTCTAGGATATGCTGTTGACGGCGCGCAGGTATTGGGAGGCCAAGCTAGCTCCAGGGCACGTTCCATCCGAGGCGTGAGTATTTACAGATATCGTCACAGGGGGCACAGCGGCTAACTGAGATAGCAAAATCGAAAACTTCATAAGGACAAAGTACGAGTCTAAGCGGTGGGTTATGGATGGGCCGATGCCTGACCCTGCTACTTTAGATGATGAAGCGGATGATGACGTTGTAGGTTTTCAAAAATTTGTCCAGACTGGCAAACACTGTTACTAATTTCCTATGCTTCTAGCCACTGAGTGTGGTCCAAGAAAAGCAGAAGTTGGAGCGATCCGCCTCAACGCGTGCCTCGTCTGCCAACCAGCCTCGCCAAGTTGGTGAACAATCTCAGGATGTGGATCTCTTTGGCGACAACAATGCTTTTCCGGCTCCGCGACCGGCAACGACGACACCCTCTGGTACCCGGCCTCCTCCAAAGGCGGCTGCCGTGCCACCAAAACAGGCAAAGCCTGCCGACTCGTTACTCGGCTTAGACTTCTTTGGCGCACCTACCCCTCCAAGTCGACCCTCCAGCGCTTCTGCCAATCCCCATAGTACATCGACACAGTCTAGGCCAGACTTGAAACAATCCATTCTCTCCCTCTATGCATCCGCTCCTCGTCAGCAAAGTCAGCCGCAACCCCAGCACTCTCACAGCGGGTCCATATCTGGGATGCAATCGTCGTCGCAGCAATCACAGCAGTCATCCTTTAACGGCTTGAACGACGCCTTCAGCGGCCTCAGCTTCGCCTCTACGAATACACCTGTTGCTCAACCTCCACAACAAAAGCCTTCTCCATTTGCCAATTTAGGTAATATTTCCAGCAATCGCTCCCGAGTTACGAAGATATCCTCCTCGTCCGCAATTAGTGGCGGAGGCTTTTTTGATACTCCTGCTACGAAGCCCTCTCCGGTAAGCAAGCCGCCTCCACCGCAAGCCATGCGGACTTTTAGTTCCTCGAGTGGATTTGGCGCTTTTGATTCTGCCCCTGGAGCCTCACCTATTGTGGCTTCTACGGCATCTTCAGGGTTGGGCGACCTATTTGATTTCTCGACACCGTCTGCGCCAGTAGCACAGCCTGTGAAACAGCCTATAGCGTCACCCACCGGTCAGAGTTCAGTATTCAATCTATCGTCAACGCCTGCTGTGACTGGCCCACCACAAAAACGTAGCCAACCTAATAACACAGTTGCAGTTCCTACTTCATTCAGCGCTGGATGGTCGAATACAGATGCCTGGGGTTCCAACGATGCTTGGGCTACGGCCGATTCCACTTCAAGCACTACAGCTGCACCGCCCATGAAATCACCCGCTCCACTACCCCAAGTTATCTCTCCTACCAACGATTTTGGTTGGGGCAGCAATACAAGGCCTACAGGAAATTCTAGCATCCAAAGCCCTCCGGTGCCTAAGACCGTCAGTGCAGATGAAGATTTTGGTGGATGGAGCAGCTCAAGCGGCGCTCGCGCACCTTCGGCAATTACGCCACCGGCTGCTAATCCCCCGAGGAGTGGGGGCTTCGGAGGCTCTGAGGACCTGTTTTCTAATGTCTGGGAGTAAGGGACTGTTAATGCGGTTGCCGTAGCTAGGATATGCATGCTTCAGGGGGAAAGAAAGGGGTTTAAGATAGACTCTTGTCAGTGCCTTGTCGGGCTATCGCCATTTGTTGATAAAGGACTTATGACGGGACACGAGCCATGAAAGACCTTTGTCATTCAAAAGAGCACTTCTACGTAACATAGAGGATTTATTTCATGAATTTTTCTTGATCCTTGCTTCTAGATGTTGGTTGATAAATTACACTCAAGTTGAATGACAAACGCCGCAGCTCTTCCCCAGTCCGACCGAAGAACAATATGCGCCATCTAAGTGCTGGATAATATAATACAGGGTTACAAGTCGAGGATTTCGGGACTCAAAATTATATCGCTGCCATGGAGGCAGGTTCGCAGGTGTCCCAGCGTCCATCATGTCAAGCGGTAAAGGATCATCCCGCTTCCAGGTATCCACAAGTGCCAGACAAAGTATCGCCCTACACAAACAGGCCCCAGATCCACCATAACAAGATGAACGTTCCGCTGATCATCGCCGCTAATTTTAGAACTTGGATTTTATTGCCTGATGTTGCCATTCGCCCTAGTCGTCCCACGGACGTTTTCAACGATGTTCCTAAGTTCGAGAAGACCTCGCTCTATATTTTTATGTTAGCTTCCGGGTCTGCAGGGGTAAGGCGACACAAGTAGGTGCACACAGAGTTATCTATCAAATCCTGGTTCCGTGCATTGTCGTAGATGTCCACGGTGACACCCCGGAGCGCAGAGACTTTACTGGCAAGCTCTTCAAGCCGGGTATTGTTTTGTCTAACGAGAGGCATTAGTGCGAGGACATAGATAGATAGGGATAACACTACGACTAACCTTTCTCGTTCATAGGCGTCGGACATATTTACTGTAGCAGTTTTTGATGATGTTCAAGGGATGATGTCGGACAACGGCCAAAGGAGATGCCGACATTTACTTTCGGATAAGCAAATCACGTGTTTTGGCGACGCTGCGACAGATCGCGACGCGGGTTTTTAACTACAGTTGCCGAGCCTCGAGGGCGATCACTAGTAAACAAAGACCGCGACATCACGCCTTCACACTCGCGCCTCCTTATCAGAAAACATCGCCGTTGAAAACGACCTCTCACAATGTGGATCTGTAAGTTTATACAATTCCTTTTCTTGATGGTGTTTTGTTGGACAAATTGATGGTTTCGTGGTTTTCTACTTGCGTATGATTCTGTGCTTTTTTTCCAGTCCACAACCACAGCAATTGGAACTGCTGTACAGAGCAACAGCCACGCAGGCAGGTTTTCTAAGAAGTGGCTAAATTTATTGAATTTGCAAGGGGCCAACCTTATTGGCGACTCCGATCGTCCGAAGGTCAAGATTTCGAATGTCACTGTTACGCAAAACTGGTCGTCTGTGAAATTACGTATAGCTGCTGCACTAGAGCTACATATAGACGAATGTCGGTTCTTCCATAAGGGCAAGATACTGGAGGATCATATGGGAACGCTCTTCCAGTGCAACATCAAGAGCGAAGAAGTTATTTTGGTCCACCAAAAGCAGCCTTTACCGGCAATCGATGATGACGATCACTCTTTGAGTATCTCCGCTTCTGGCAGGAGTACCCGAGAGAGGTCTTTTTCAGAGCCAACTCAACATCCAAAGGATGGAACCAATAATGCTGGAAACGATGCGGACCTGACTAAGGAGGAGGTGCTGTGTGATGCTTGTTACGCAAACCCGAGGAGAAAGTGTACAGACTGCGGATGCAATATTTGCGGGTTAAGGGACGATGATCCGGAGAATATAGGTTGGTCACTGTTTACAATGTGATTTCTGTATCGTGTTGTGCGATGAATAACTGACTGTATTTAGTCTGTGATGAATGCCAGCACTACTTTCACTGGGTATATAGTCTCGTTTTAATGACTTTTTATTCATAGTCAACTAACTTTCTCGCTATAGAAATGTCTAGACCCCCCGCTCTTGTCTTTGCCGGATGATGACTGGTACTGCCCTTTCTGCAAGAATGATACGGACCATATCGTTCGCCCAGGCCATAAAACCCAAGGATCACCCTCGAAGAAAGCCCGGAAAGGCGAGAGAAGTACGAAGTGGGGACGTGGCATGGCAAACATTGGGCACTCCAAAAAGGTCAGAATGTCCAACGGATGCTTCTACACTATGTTCGTATTCAGTCAAAGCTAGACACTGAGACTAATATACTTTGATTACAGTGTACGATTGTGAAGGACAGCCATCGAGGCCCTATCCCGGGGATAGAAGTCGGTCAGACCTGGAGATTTCGGTGAGTAACAAGAGCAAACAGGGACTTTCTCGTATTAATAATATTATAGGAAAGAAGTAGGCGAGGACGGAGTCCATAGGTCAGTAGATCTACACGTTCCCGTAGATATCAGTCTAACTTAATTGCTCTAGGCCAATTGTCGGTGGAATTGCTGGTGGTGCAGAAAAAGGTGGCGCTGTGTCTATTGTTGTTGGTGAGTAAAAATGTCCCGTTGACATTTGAGTTGGCTCCGCCTCTAACGTTTCGCAGCTGCTGGTTATCCCGAAGACGAGGACCATGGGGAATGGTTTATTTATACTGGGAGTGGAGGCAAGGACTTGAAAACTAAGAATCAGCGGACTGGTGTACAAACTTTCGACCAGGAGCTGACAAGATATAATAAAGCACTTGCTTTGACCTGTGATGCGCCGGTGTGATTCTACTCTCCTCTTGAACGAGATGTTGTGCTGATATAGCAATTTGTCTAGGTCAATAATAATGGTGCTATTGCTAAGAACTGGCGGAGGTCTAAGGCCGTTCGGGTTGTTCGCAGCCACAAGATGCAGAAACACCACCCAAAGTATGCACCGGAACAAGGAAACCGCTACGACGGAATCTACAAAATGGTACGGTACTTCCCAGAAATCGGCAGCTCCGGACATCGAGTGTACCGGTATGAATTTCGTCGGGACGATCCAAGTCCAGCTCCGTGGACGAAGGAAGGGAAAGTGAGGATTGCAGAACTGGGTTTGGAGATGATTAAGGGGAAGGACTCGAACCATAATACAAAGACTGAGTCTAAGGGGAATCAAGTCGTTGAAGAGGATGAGGATGCGGATGTCTCCCAGATCGAGAGAGACGCCTCTTCGTCGTCCTCAAAGTTTGGCAAGCGAAAGACGCTTCACAATCCCTTGGCAACTCTGGATACGTTTCATGACGTAGCCGTCGTCATTGCCTGTCGTCCAAAGAAAGAATCAAAGTCACTTATGAAAAAGGTTTCGACTGAATGTACGACATTAAATCGGCCATCCTTCAGGATTCCGTCAGCTCTCAAAAATCTGATTAATGCGGATATTGCTCAGTCTCCATCTCAACAGCGCCTCTGGACATCAATTCTAGCTCAGAACCCTCCAAACCAGCGAGAGTTTATCGCTGTCCTGCAGCAAGAGCTTAGTTGTCCGGTTTGTCAAGACTTTGTTCAAGAACCGGTAACAAATCCTTGTGGGCATAGCGCTTGTTTTCTTTGCATGAAAGGAAGCGTGGAAGGATTTGGGCCAAGATGTCCGACGTGTAGAGCCTGGCTTGTAGAAATTAACAGTCGTTCAGATAACAGTGGCGACAAAGATCCTGACTTAAAATTACTTGAGAAGATGAAGAGGATTTGGAGGAGAGACGTTGCGGTCAACGAACGGTTGGTGGAAATAATACGATTTTACAACGAAGAGTACGGGAAATAGGGATCCTAAATATCGGGCTTTCTTAACAATATCTGGGTTAAAAGAGACGATTTTCAAAGCATGGAAAGTACTTCCTCCAGTCAAGCGATAACCATTAAGGATCTTGCAAAGTTTGCTTGAGTACCTTCCATTTTCAGAAACAAGTGATATAGAGGCCTTCGGCCGTCTCGGATGCTAGACGTGTTGTTCGTAGTATTGTTAGCGAAAGGCTCGCGTTAATGCCACGGGGCAAAACACTATTCTTACAGGGTACCCAGTTAAGCGACCCCTAGAACTCCTTTAAAGCGGTTTCGCGGGTCACATATGTCCATCAGTCAGCCTTACCTTTTATGATATAATTGTAGAAGGAAGATTTGCCGCGCCTCTGATATACCTAAATCTACTATTCACTTTTCGGCTGAGTCTCTAGCTTTATTTCACCTCAGGGCACATGGGTGTTCCCGTTTGGTACTTGGGGCGTAGACGAAAGTCTCTACCCCCCCCATTTTTTTGCGGGTAAGCACGGACGTTGCAGGGGTATTTTGGCAGGCGAAAAATAAGTCTCTGCCCCCC